>PVIU01020557.1:0-33714 GCA_004026605.1 Ondatra zibethicus
TAAGTCTGACTCCACAAGAGGAAACATATCCCAGCACCATTGTTAGGCCAAGAACACATGCCTAGACAAGATATAGTTTCTAAAAAAGAATCTAACTTCTGCTAAATGGATATAGTTTTAATAATGCAAAATTACTTATTGTTATAGCTATAGATAGAAGCATGTCTCAACCATTATCTGAAAAAACTTCTATTTGCAAATAGTGGTGAATAACATAGAGAACTATTACCATTCAAAGGGTGGTTGATTTTAACTGTAACTCCCAGTATGCCCTCCCAATCCCTCTTCCCCAACCACCTCATCCTCCCATTGCATCCCTGTCTGTGTACACACACACACACACACACACTGTCCACTCATTTCCTATTCTTTGTATATCTGTCTGTCCTCACTAGTCCCTGACTCTACACCTAACCTCCATAGTTTTATGATTGTAGCTTGCTTACCTTTTATCTAACAGCTACTATCCACATATAAGCAAATATATACCATATTTGTCTTTCTGAGTCTGAGATAACTCATTCAGGATGCTTTTTTTTTCTAGTTCCATCTATTTACCTGTGAATTTCATTTTTTAAAAACATCACAGTAATATTCCACTGGGTAAATGTATCACATTTTCCTTGTTCATTAATACTCTGATACCCAGTTTTACTCCCAGTATCTGACTACTATAAATAGAGCAGCAATGAACATTGTTAAGCAAGTATCTCTTTAGCAGAATGAAGCATCCTTTGAGTATTATCTAAGAGTTGTACAACTACCATGTAAATCAGTGTGGCAGCACCTCAGGAAGATGGGAATCAATCTACATCAAGATCCAGAAAGACCTACTCCAGCTGCCAATGGAGAAGTGCAGTAGATATTCCTATCCAGCCACAATACTTAAAAAACACAGCAATGACATTATTGGAAAAATATCCTAAAAAGTGCAATGGTAGTACTTACATACTTGTAATAAACACCTTTCTAATTGGATTTAGGACCCACTCGGTCTTAGGGAATTCTTGAAATAATACAAACCTAGCTTGCTACCTGTAGTTGGTGATTCCAGGTAAATATAGCTCTCAATCTTCATCAGAGAATTTTTTTTGTGACAGATGGTGACTATTACCTAGACCTACAACTGGTCACAAAGTAGTGAACAAAGGATTTTGTGCAACCAATCCCAATTGAAATATCTGAAATGCAACTGCTACACCTAATACTCAGGGGAAATTGTGGTGAGGGGGCAGAAAGACAGTAAGCGTTGGAGACCCAGGACACCTGCTGTTAGATAGTGTCCTTTAGACACAGAAAAGAAAGTGGAGCTATGAAATCTCAACATGGTTTATTGAACAAGACAAGGCATAATGTGAATACTGGTTTACATGCAGAGTGGATAAGGCAAATTTCATACTCTTTTACATCTCTATATATGACTATATGGGTAAATGTCTTATGAGAGGGAGAGAGAGAGAGAGAGAGAGAGAGAGAGAGAGAGAGAGAGAGAGAGAGAAACAGAGAAAGAATACCAGTTTTCTCCAAGAATAAGCTAACATATAGGATTTCCAGTTCCAAGAGATCAGAAACACAGAAACAAATTAAATGGGCTTAATAGATTTTATATACGTGTGTGTGTACTTGTGGAAACAGTACAAATAATTGAAAAAGAGTTCATGCATTTGAGATGGGAGGAGCGAAGAGATGATTTTGTAGTGGGAATAGGGGTGGTACTTATAGATGTCATGCTAATAAGAGAGTTGCTAAAAGTAAAATTATATAGACAAACAAACAGATGATAACAAAGGGCCCCAAAGGAAAAAAAAAACAAAATAAAACAAACAAAAAGATTATTATGATGATCAAGTAGAGTTCATCCTAGGAATGCATGATGGTTCAATGAAACAAAAATCACTAAGCAAGATACAACATGACAACTGAATGAAGGATAAGTACCTTTTTAGCATTGAAAAAGACTCAAAAAAGTCATTCAATAGGATCCAACATTCCCTCATCATAACAACTCTGGAGAAACTAGATAGAGAAGGAACATACCTCCACATAATAAAAATCAAACATAAAAACACAACAGCAAACATCATGGTGCACAGGAGATATCCAAAAGGTTTTCTCTAAAATGCAATGGACAAGGACATGGACACCTGCATGTCAGTTTTTATTCTGCACTACACTGGATATCTTTGTCAGCCTAGTCACTGAAGATAAGTGATAAAGGACATCTGAATTGGAATGCAAGAAGTCAAATTGTCCCTGTTCACAGGTAAAGCGATCTTGCAGATGGCAAGCAATGGAATCCACCATAAAATGATACTACATCTTATAAATGAGTTCATCCAAATTACAGAATGCATTAATTACAGAAAAACAAAACAGCAAATGCCTAAATCACTGAAGCGTTCCCAGGCACAGGGGATGGCAGAAAGAATGATACTGTCTTAATTCAAGATATGCCTCAAAGATGTCATAATCAAAACAATACAATATGGAAAGTCTAGTGGCTCAGAAGAGATAGTCTAGAATCAGTTCATGCCTCTACAGCTGACAGTTTTTTCAGCAAAGATGTATTCCAAAGTATATTCACAGTCGAGTTTTTGAATATACTGTTCTGGGAAAACTGGATACAAATATACAAATGAATATAGATGTAGATCCCTATCTCCTATCATCCAGAAAAAAAAATGATGGAATTAGAGATGTAAAATGAAACATGTGCTATGAAAATAGCTAAAGGAAAGAGAGAAGAGACACAGTGAGATGCATCTCCTTTTTGTGAACATGTCCCCAGAAGCACATCACATGAAAGCAAACATGTACTACCAGGTGATCTAGTTATTAGGTACGTATGCAAATGTGAAGTAACCAGCTTTGTGAAGTCACATCTGTATGCCCATGTTTGTGGCAGAGCTATCAAAAGTACCAAGACACAGGAACAATGGAACTGTCCATCAGTGATTAATGAGAAAAACATGGGGAACATACATGCTATGATATATTAATTTGCCATAAAGAATCCAACCTTGTCAGGTGTGACAGCATCAGGCCGTGCTCAGCCCCATTATGTTAAGTGGATTAAAGCCAATTCCAGGAGGACGGAGACTTGTGGTCTCAATGGTGTATGAAATCTAAAAGCAGTGTTCTGCTGAGATTCGAGAGCAGAATAGTGGACAGCAGAGGCTGCAGAGTTCAGAGGTAGGGAAGGAAAAGGACATGGGTCAGTCATCAGGTGCTATATTAGCAAGAAGTTCTGATTTGCTACTGTGAGGCAAGGTGACTAGGGATGTCAAATGTGTTCCACATACTTCAGGAAACTAGAAGAAACAAATTTGAATGTCTTTAACACAAAGAAATGAATATTTGAGGAGATAGTTATATTTAACCTGATTGAAATGGTACACAATGACACATGCATTAAAAATATCATATATAACTCTCTAAATATGTATAAATGATTTTTATGTTTTATGTATCAGTAAAAAATAAATTTAGATAAAATATGTAACATGACTACTAAGTAAAAATTGTTATTTCTCAAAAAAAGGAATACCCATCAAAACATAGGACATTTTAGAATTTCATAATCATCTTGTGAGTGCTAGATCATATCTGTTTGTTAATTAATTAGAATTTTGTACTAATCATAAGTGTATCACAAATTGGGGAGTAATTTACTCATAGGTGAACATTAACCATTTCAGGTTAATTTGATTGTTTTTTTTAATTTTTGAGAATTTTAAAGCATATATTATATACAATGGAAATATGATCATAGATGCCTTTAAAATTCCCTCGTATTACCCCAAACATGCCCCTCCCAAATGTTTCTATTTTGAGACAAGATATTGCTAACTTTCTTAGACTGGCCTCCAAATTACTATCCTCTCCCCTCCATTACCTGAGTAGCTAGGATCACAGATGTGTACCCTCCAAAATCTATGCATGTAAGCAGAAACACTTCAAACAGATCTATTAATGTTTTTCTTAATTTGTAAATTATTTATTTCTATGGGGGTGAGTATAATCAAATATGAAGTTGAAAAACGGGGAATGTGGTGTTGACTCTGTTTATGTCCTGCAGTGTCTTACTTATCCCTTACAGACAGAACTGTGGCTTTGTGAATTGTCTGTGAGTATCTGAAATATAAATTCCAGGTTATTTTGAAGTTGTGCCTGTTTGTATCATTCGCCCACTCAAGATATCACACATTCTTCAACCACCCCCTACACTTGGAACAGACACCCAATTAATACATGCCAGGCAGGCCACCTTGCTCTTCTCCTTCAAAAACTCCAAAAACCCCATCTGCTCTGGGAGGCTTTCCAGCTACAATAGCCACCTACTCCTTTCCATTGCCTAGAATATCTGCATCATTTTCTGAGCACTGCTTACATAGTTTACCATCACAAAATCCATAAGATATTTTCTAAATACGTATAGTGGTATTTACCCTCCCAGAATAATAGCACATTCCTGTAAGCTTTCTTCCCATGACAGAATAGGAAATAAGAGCCTCTAAATACCAAGAGACTAAACATTGACTTGGAACAAGATTTTCTCCAAACCAGTAGGTATTCTGATTAGTGTTTTGTGTCAAATTCTAATGGAATTTTTTTTTGTTGAAACCATCTAATTGGATTTTGTGAACATACTGTCTTGTACAATGTAAACAATGAAATGCATTGTTTTATAATGAGTGTATTTTAAACTTCAAATAACATTGCAAGTAACTTGCTAGGAAACAATGGTTAATTTTGATCTCATGATATTTTGAAAAATTATTCTATGGAAGAATACAGTAAAATACAAGTTGTTTTATCATGAAAAAAGAAATGCAATGATGGAAAACTGATTTTTTTTCAGATTATAAAGTTATGTATAACTATTCTGGATAACAGGTCATCTTGAAACTCTAGGAATCCTCTCCATGTCAGCAACATGCTTGTCTTCACTAAGGCTCCCACTATCCAGAGGCTAAATCATCTGTTTTGACTCATGTAAATGTCACAAGCTTTTGTTTTGTATTTTCACAGTAGGGGTTGAAGACCATAAGGCAGATACAAGAGACTGAGGGCTGAGGCTGGAGAATCTGTATACTGATCCTACACAGTAAGGAAGACATCTCCCAGGTTAGGAAGGCAAAGATCTGTGTAGGCGTAATAGGGGGCAGGATGCAGCCAAACTCAATATATATAAACTAAGAGTTTAGTAGCAGACATTGGTTCTCTCATTCATCAAGTCAAAATGGAAAAGAAAATATGGAGTAAGAAGAGGCTATCAAAGAGTCCTGGGAAGCCATGGAAGAAGCATTGTCCCTGGAAGATAATGCTGCTTTAATAACTTTATTAATTACACAAGAGAAGTAAAACAGCAATGGCTCAAACTGGTTCACTGCCCAGTGGATCCAAGGAAGGCAATAGCCTGATGGCATCTCCACTTTAGGCCTTCCCACAATAAGCACTTAAGAGTGCTGAGAGTCAAATAGGAAGAGCTGATGCTTAGGACAAATAAATGGTGAGTGTGGGTTTTCTCTAACCAGTGCTGTTTCTTTGAAAGACCCCAATGTACCCACCCATGCAAAGAGGAAATGTATGTCCTTTGTCCCTGAGTATCACTGCGAAAAGGAGGGGGACAGGGACAAAGGCAGTGAAGAGAGGAAGACTCCTGGAGAAACTGGGTAGCTGCATGGGTGAGCAAATGCTTAGAAGCAGAAAGACTAGAATAGTTGTTACTTCATTAGTGGGACTGGAGACTCAAGGTGAAAAGTCATTTGGAAAAATTAAAGAAAACCAGTCCTTTACATAAACATATGAGTGCTGTGTATCTAAATGTTTGTATCAATACAGTTATTTAAAAATATGTATAATTAACTTGGCAATTATTAGCATTAGCTCTATTTCACAAACACATAGATCATAAAATCACCGAAGTATTTAGCTATATATCACTTAGTGACTATGGACTGCTACTGCCCACAATACACAGCAGACAATGGGGATACAAGTTTGGAGGCCACAGCATTCTTACCGTGACTTTAAAAGCTTAACCTAAGAATCGATGCCAAGAATCATCCTGACCTGAAACTTCCGAGATCATTCCTCCTCACCCTCTTTAAAATAAGTCATTCAACAAATTTGCTTTGAATTTTATTTGGAAAGGTACACCTGTTTTTGACTGTTTAGAAAATATTAATTATCATCATCAATATGCTTGCAATATTTCCTGCCAAATAGAAAAGAGCAGGCATGGCATACATCTCTGGGCGTAAACATTTCAAGATCACATGACATGTTTTACATCAGTGAAAATCCAAAGCGGTAAATCAGTGTGCATATACTGTTTCTTTATTTACTCAACAACGCTAAAGGTCAACAGCCTTCTTAGAATGTAAAAACAACGAGGCAATTACCTACTCTGTTAACAATGTTCTCATATAAATTCCAAACCATTCAAAATCATCGTCAACATGCTATCTATTTTGAAACTAAGAAGCCATCTATGAGCCTAGGATTTGAATTTCCCCTGGTTTGGGAAGGAATGACTCTTCCTTTCATTGCTCGGACACTGAAGTCACACACACACAGTGAGCAGGGTTTGAAATCTCTCATTTGGCAATCGCTTATAGGGGAAGCCTATCTTGATAAGGACATTTCTTCCCTGAAATTTGTAGGTAAAATTCTCTGAGAGGACTTTGATGTAGAGCTCCGTACACACAAATGACAAAGTGAGACGGAATGCCTTCAAAACACACAGGCAAGTGACTAGTTAGAATAGGAAAATGAAAAAGCTAACATAAAGTAACACAACTGCCTGGGTAGAGAACAATAGTGTGGCTCACACGTTGGGGGGATTATTACATCCCGGGTACCTTTCTCAGCATCTGACCCATTTACTCACTTATACTCTGCAGCAGCCTTTCTCAGCCTATGGGTTGCAACCCCCTAGGGTTGTCAAAGGAGCCTTATACAGGGGTTGCCTAAGATCATTGGAAAACACAGATGTTTATATTACTATTCATAGTGGTAGTGAAATTACACTTATGAAGTAGTAACAAAAATAATTTTAAGGTTGTAAGGTCACCTCATAAAGAGGAACTGAAATAAAGGGTTGGAGCGTTAGGAAGGTTGAAAGCCACTGCTCTGTAGGTAAAGAGCTATTCCTATGACATTTTACAAGTGGAATGCATGAGGGCTCCCTGCCAATAAGCGAAGGAGCCTGAAGGGATACTTTGACTTGAAGGAGGCAGAGTGTGCACTGTCTCTGATTGACATTAACTTCTCTGTTGTGATCCATGTTCTTTTTTCTAACTCATGAACAAGCAGTGTTGAAGTATATTAGGGACTCTGGTGTGTGGTTGTATGTGGCCTGTGTGGAATGGAACCGGAACATGTCATATTTGATGAAGTCCCTCCCATGACTGCTGGGAGTTCTCACACGCTGCTGAGTGAGGTTTAACTTGCATTGCTCATAGGCTGCCTCCATTCCCCATGGCCACTGGATGGATAACACATCATAGAACCTTCAGTTCCCATTCCCCTCCTCAGTCTTTGAATACGTTCCCACACAGTAGAGAATCCCATCTGTTAAGAGGGTGACACACGTTCTCTGATAAAAATATATTTTCAGCCTTGTGGGTCATATGGTCTCTGTCATAACTCAGCTCTGTATGGCCATATGACGAAGAAACCAGGAACTTTGGCTATGTGCCAAGAAAACTTTTATTTAACCAAAACAGAGGCCAGGAACTAGCATGTGGAACTTCCTTTGCTGACTCCCAACCTGTTTGCGCAATGCAGGGGGTTATTATTTTGTTTTGCCTTTTAGGAGGGAATACAATTGTTTGAAAATTTAATTCCATGCTTAGAAAGGCCAGTTAATCACATGACATCCCCTTGTTTCTCTCAAAGTAGTGTTCTTATCTTAATCACGACTTTGGTTGAACAACCATCTTAAGTCAATTCTTAAGGATCCTGCGTTTGACAAAACTATTGTGTTTAAACTTCACAATATTTCATGAGTTGTCTTTACAGAGCCAGGGCTTCACAGAGAAACCCTGAATCAAAACAAACAACCAACAAACAGAAACAACTTTCCAATGTACAAAGGATATGACTTTCACAATGAGAAAATATACTACTTCTTCCTTGCCAATGCCATGCTTTTTTATTAGATAACAACAGCCTTTGTGTTGCATAGAAACATCATGGGAGATTACTACCAGAGGAATGTAAAGCCTTAATTTCTAAAGTTTTTCAGAGTCTTCCAACTCTATTTTCATGCTCTTAAATCTAGTCAGTCGTTCAGACATCCCTCCCTGTGTTCTAGAGCAGTGCAAACCTAGTCAGTCGTTCAGACATTCCTCCCTGTGTTCTAGAGCAGTGCAAACCTAGTCAGTCGTGCAGACATCCCTCCCTGTGTTCTAGAGCAGTGCAAATCTAGTCAATCGTTCAGACATCCCTTCCTGTGCTCTAGAGCAGTGCTTCTCAACCTTCCTGAGGCTGTGACCCTCTAATGCCATTCTTCATGTTGTGCTGACCAGCAATCATAAAATTATTTTCTTGCTGATTCCTAACTTTAATGTTGCTACTGTTATGGGTCATGATGCAAATGTCTGATATAGGACCCCCTGGGGTCGGGACCCACAGATTGAGAAGTGCTGTTTTAAAGGCCCTGAGTTCTTTCTTGACAATGTCAGTATCACTCACTCACTGGAGTCAGCTGACAGACTTTTCCTTGTTTGCTCTGCTTTTGATACAAGGTTTCATGTAATCCAGTCTTGCCTGGAATTCCCTATACAACTTCCAGCGGCCTTGAATTCCTGACTTTCCGGCCTCTGCCTCCCGAGTCCTAGGATTACGGGTTTGAGAAAGCACAGTAGCAAATGGTGGTTAACATAGCAAATTCCTATGGAAATTAAAAGGAAGGGTACTAGCTATATCACATATACTATTCAATTTAATTTAATCACAGCAAGGACTAAGAATTGCTATTTCATTGTTCTAGGTAGCAAAGTGTGGGCTCCTAAATCGCAAATAATTTACCCAAATGTTCACAGCTGTGAAGAAGCACAATCAGCTCCTCAAAGAGACAGATTAAAAGCTTGTGGTTTTTATATGACATTATGAAGTGTTTTGAGGTCAAGTTATCCATGAAACCAAATATTGCGTTCACATTTCCAAACCATCAATATCATCTCGATTAGAATTCCGTTCATTTCTTAGTGAGCATCAGGGCAACTTGGATGCACAAATTGAACAGAGAAGTTAAAACCGTCAGAAATAACTTTAGTGAGAGCGGCCTCGCTGTCTACGTGCCACAGCGCTCAGAAGACGCTGAATGAAATTTAAATGCGTTTCCCTGGTATGGAATCATGAACATTTGTCAAAATTGTTTTCTACAAAACTCCCCAGCTTTTCACAGCTGTATAAATGCTCCTGCAAAGAAATGAGCACAGCGTGAATAAAACCAGATGTGGCATTTTGTGTATTATCAACAAAATCTTTTCTGTTTTCATCTTGCCAGCCTCTTACCATAACTTCATTTAAGTCATAATTCTGTACATAAGAATTCAAGGAAAGTACCTAACATTGGAATGCCCATAAAGGGCATTCCGTGGAGTGTTGTGGTGGCTCCTATTTCTCCAGAGATCACCTTTGCACAGGAACTAATTTTCTATGTTTTCTAACTCAAACCCCATCCTTTCAGGCTGTGCACCCAAAGCCACACCAAACATTCTGCATCTTATTAAATGTAATTGAGTCAGAACCCTGAAAGGTATCCGAAATGAATGTGCACTGAACAGTCTCCATTTTGGTGCAGGAAATAGATTTAGGGAATTTTTTAATACCCTGTCAATTTTAAGAAGAGGAAATTACCTTTGGTTATTTAAAGAGAGAAGATTGGGCTCTGGGCTGTAAGTCACTACGCTCTCATGGATCCCAGGCTGGTTAAAAGGTCCGCCTCTGGAAAGCCGCTAGCGGTTTTGCTTTACAAGCTGTGTTTTCACAGCTCATATTAAAATACCATACACTGGATATTCTAGCGAAACTCCATATGGGTGCTCATCTTGAAAAGTGAACTGTTGCTTCCTTTGTTTCTTCAACTGTTAGCCTTCCAAAGAGAGCCAAGCCAGTCTCAGATTCACTTGGTCTAAAAGCTCCAATCACTTGAAGAGTTCACAGAGAAATATATTTTACAGCTTTTAATTGTTTCAAATTTCTATGAGGGTGGAATATATTTTAACAGGCTTCTCCATAAGTGACATGATTATTTTATTCTAATATGAAAACCCAATTATCACCTTGTTTCAGGAGACAAGGAACAGCTTTAGAAGCAACTAATATATCTTATCAGTGGGACAGTTTGTCACTTCTGAAATAATAGTTATCTTTGCAAAAAAATTGTTATAAGCTTCATTTGGATGAAGAAGAGAAATGGACCCCCCCACACACACACACTGTTACATATTGCAATTGACTTCCCACAGGTTTTAAACTGTTTACTACAAGTTCACTGGTTTGGATCATAAATGTAAAAGTGACAGCATTGACAATATAGATGGTAAAAACAAACATGCTCCCCATCCGCTCCGAAAAGTAAGCAGTTTTCATATACCGTATAGATACTTCATATGTGTGAGTGCACACAAGCGGAAAAGCCTGCTGCATGCCATAGGAAGGAGAGGATCAGAGCACACTGCTCAACAGGAGGAAAACGATCCATGTTGTCAAAAACTTGGTATTTTAGTTACCTCAGATTGATAGTAGCCAACGGCTTCAGTTTGTTAGTAGCTTGCTCGTGTGTTAATTTTTTTGCCATACGAGAAGGACTGTAATAACAGACATATCTAAAATACACAAAATTTCAGTAAAAACGTGTTTAAACAAAAGATAGCATTGCTTATAGTGTTGAAATCTGTAAACTATTATTTGTCAAGATCTTCACATATTTCTAAAATTAGATTTATGCTGGATGTTTACAAACAAAATTAGCTGTGTAGTGTGTCACAGGAATGCCATGATGTATTTACTTTCTCCATGTATTTACTTATAAAAAAGAAGAAACATTTTTAAAGAAAACCCTCCATTCCCATTAGAAAATAATCTCAGATATTTTGGCTTGTCTTTAGTTAGTAATGTATCAACCCTGCGACTTTTAGCTTGACTGCAGCAAAGGCCCTTCCACACAGGGTTACGGCTGGGTTTGGTCATCCAGTGTGATCAAAGCTTTTTAATTAGTCAGTGGGATGAGGCGCATTGCTGACCTTTGACCTCCCGCTGCACACTGCTGAGGCTTCAGCCGTTTATAGAGACTCTCGAGCGCACTGGCTGCCATTCAGACACAACTCACATTTCACTTCGTTAGAAGTGATGCATGCTTCCACATGAGGAGGACTACTGATGTAAATAATCTAAATCCTGGCAACGCAACAACCAAACAATGACTTTGGCAGTGAACATATTCAGCAAGGATTCATCCAACCTTCTCTAGAAGGCAGAGCTGGAGCAAGGCTGAGTGCGCTCGCGCCCTCTGCTGGCTGGATTCTATAACTTCTTAAAGTATTAAAAAATCTTTTAGATTTAGAAAAAGTGAATTCTTTTTTTCCTTCCTTCCTTCTTTCCTTTCTTCGTCCCTTCGTTCTTTCCTTCCTTCGTTCCTTCATTCCTTCCTCTCATCCTCCCTTTCTTTTTCCTTTCTTCCTCTCTCTCCCTTCCTCCCTCCTCTCTGCTTTTCTTCGTTCCTTCTTTCCTAATTTCCTCCCTCTCCCCCTTTCACATATTGAGAAACTTACTAATAATATATATTTTATATTGAACTCCAAAATTTATGCACAAATACACCTTGGAGATCACAACAAAATTATACTCCTACATTACTTATATTAAAATCACAGAAAAATGATAAATTTGTATTCTTTATTGATAAAAAATTCTGTTAAATATATTATAACAAAACAATTCAAATATATTGTTTTTGATATGTTAAAAATGAATAATCACAAAGTATGCTTAACATTTTTCCTGAAAGGATATGTAATATAATTTGGCAATGATTTTAAATTAGTATCTCAAATGCAATACATTTACTGCATTTTAAATAACCAAGTTCAGTTAAGTAAGCTGGGCCATCCTACTTGGAGTCATTCCAAGTTTGCAAATAATTGAACCAAAGTGATCCCTTTATGGCAACAGCCAATTGGCTGCAGCAGGCAGGTCACCTAAAGACTGTTCAATAAGCTCTGGGGTCCACGGCATTGGCCTGGAGGGTGCATCCCTGTCTCACAGTCAACAGACATGGACTTTGACTCCTCATCATCCTCTTCACCCCACGTGCAACGTTCCCTCTGTTTTGACCTGATGCTTGGCACTGCTTTCATCTGCCCTGCACGTCCATGCTTCCGTTTCTATTCCCCTGCTTTTCTAATCCGTGCTCTCATCCGGTTCTAAGCAAGGCAACAGTCAGCACTTTTTTCTTCCATAGATGTGTTTCCTTACTGCATAAAATCTGCTGTTTCCTATTACTCCATGAACAAAGGCATATCTATCTATCTACCTATCATACACACACAAACACACACTAGTCAGTTTAGGCTTGAACTTTTGTGTAGTTGAGGATGAACTTGATCTTATGATCCCCCTGATTCCAACTCCAAAGTTGAGAGATTACGCATCTGTACCATCACACCTAGTTTTATTTGGTGGATAAAGATCACATTCACGGCTCTATGCCTGCTAACCAGTCTCTACAAACTGAGCAACACCCCAAGTCACCAAAGGTAAAAATAAATATTTGCTGTTTCCTTTAGGTCTTTTGCCACTACAGGATAGATGGACTTACTGGGTTTCCAGCACCTGGGCATGAGTGCCCAGCAGTCAGTTTCTGAGCAGGAGCTCCTGCCCTATCCCTGTCTGAGTTTCTACTCCTTATAGCTCATCATGACTACAAGTGTGGCCCTGGAGAATAACTTAATTTCTCAAGTGACAATCAAAGAAGGAGGATGAGAAAGGCCGGTTGAATTTGAGCGTCTTGAGAATAAAACGGATGAGCTAGCTGGCAGAAGTTTTAGTTTGAAGCATGTAAGGTCATCAACAGTGATTGCTAAAACATTTTGGCCGTTTTATATTTGATAATCACTACTTAAACGTTCTTACCGAAGGGCAAAGTTGGAAGACAGCTCTGAGAATCTGGAAAATAATACAGCAAGTTGAAGTTTTATAGTTATTGCTTTCTTAATCTTTCCAGACACTTGACCCATTAAGAAAATGTCTCCTTTACATTTTAGGACTAATTGCCCTCAGTCCAGAGAAGCATCAGGGTTGCCTGAGTTTACATCTTCTACCTAATGTACATGCTGTTCATGTAAAATCCAGAGAAGAAAATACGGCTTGAAAATGCTATACATGTGAGTACATTTCTTTTCAAGAACAATTTCTAGGAGGGCATCTCCCTTTTCCAAAAGAAAAACAGCCATTCAAAGTTAATATTTTAGAATTATTTTGTGCGGAGAGAAAGTGATGCTGAACATGCCCACATAACCACATTTTCCCCAACAGAAAGGTATTAGTAATTAGTGCTTAGGTGCAGCCAGAAGCAGCCAAGAGCACCTAATTAGTTCCAATTAACTGTGGCAGGGGATTACTTTCTAGGTAAGATTACCTTCTAATGAGGTGATTAACCTCTTTGGAAATAGTTCAAGATAGACTTATTTTATACTTAATATACCCTGTAAATAAACATTACAGGAGGGGTCTTCAAATTGTTCCCTGGGATAATTTCTATTAAGTATCGATTGGTCTTATTTCTGAAAAGTTACAAGACACTTCCATTATATTATTGAATATATCATGAATCCCAATGCATCTAGACACAAGAAATTAGGTGTGCTTCATGTCAAATCAACTTACTGAGATAACACCGAGATTATATACTTTAAGAAAATAAGAAATGAACTCTAATCAATTAAATTAAAAGTGTTGGCTCTAGATTACCCGTGAACAAGAGAAGAAAACAATATTGCTATTGACATCAATCACAGAAGTATACTTGTTTCCAAGACTTGGTTGTTCCTTGTGTATTAATTTAGAGAATCTCTTGCATGCCAAGAACACCATTTGATCTTGTTAGATCTCAACTGATACTAACCAACGTAGGTCAGAACACAAGGACAGAGTTCTGTGACTTTAGTACAAGAAATACTTGATAAATTAGGGTATGGGTCATGGCAAAAAAAAAAAAGAGGATTTTTAACTGCTGCTTTAGTTAGTTTTAGTTTTTAATTTACTACAGAATAATTTATATTTAAGGATAAAATTTACATTTATAGCATATGATTTTATATATATTTTTACATATGTTTGCTGTCAGACTGTTAGGAACAATTGGTGTTTACTTTGGGTTTTCATTTGATAAAAATTTTCCAAAATTTCATCTTAGGTATAGAAGCCATACTACCAAGTAGATTTGTTTTTCAAAAACTACTTTTAGTAGTTAAGCATCTTCCTTGTAATGAAATATTTAGATAATTCATGTGGATTTTAGGAGGAGATCTCTGAATTAGCTTTTTCTGTTTTTTAAAGCTCGTCTCCATGTTTAATTTTCTTAGGAAGTGTAAACATAAAATATTTGAATAGATCACATGGAAACCATGTAAGATCAAATATAAACCCTAAGAATAGTACACGAAAATCAAGTAAAAATATTTAAAATATTTGTATAGAAACCATACAAATGAAATCTAAGTATCTTGTAAACAGAAACCAGAAATAATTTTTTTTTACCTCAACTGGAGGATGTATAAGTATATACAACCCTTACTTTAATATATATCCCTTAGTTCTCTCTGGGCACCTAAACTTGGGAGTTCAGAACCTAGCTTTCTTCTGTACAGTGTCAATGTATGGTCACCTATGGTTAATTTCTTTCTTGGAATCTCTGACAAATTTCTCTCCACAACCTTAAGTTCAGATTCCCATTTATATGGGGATTCTCCATACTCACCATCTAGTTGGATAACAACAGACAGCAATATATCATCTAAATCTAGAACATTCATTCATCTTTCTTGGTGTACTTTGGTGACAAGAAGAAAGGAGTGAATGGGGAAAAGAAGAGTGTTTAGGGCAAGAAACAAGAAGGATGAAAAGCTACTAAATTTCATCCTTATTCATCCCCAAGAGCATGCAGACTCTATCAAAGCAGCTACCTCTCAAACAAGTTGTTCAACACCTAGGATGGTGAAGTTTGTGTTTAGGTAATGACTTCAGCAAATAATAATGAGGACCGCAGGAGAAGTAGAACCCACTGACCTTTGTGTGCAGGGCTCTACTCATTGGTCCACTCATATTTTTATTTGTTCAATTCAAACACTCTATCTGTATTTTCAATACACAAATGAAAACCTATGAGGAGAACTGCATGGTTTATAAGCTATCCTAAGACTATTAGAAGCTGAATAAGCATGATAATTGTTGCATATGTATAATGATATGAAAGTAGAATGTCTTAGGAAAAATGTTCATGGAAAATACACATCCATGCAGCATTATATGCCCATACCACTGTATAAATTAATCATGTATGTATCTACTCATGTATTCATCGCTGATTGCAAACAAGATATGATACATCTAGGAAAGCTGATTTAATAATAATGTTATTTTTTCAGAGACATGTTCATTGAATTTTGTATGGAGGATAAAATTAAGCACTCATGCCAAATCAGGTGGAAAATGAGTATGTATTTTTTTTTAAAGAACATAAATGGGTTCTAGTAGGCAGAAAATGTAGACACAAAATACTTTACAAAACACATCAGAAATAGATTCCTTTTTTCTCACTTATTTTATTTTGAATGTAGTGCACATAGAGCAATGCAAAACTCAATTCTAAATATATAAATATAGAACCATGATATTAAGAAAAACTTGAATATTTCTTTGGTGCTTCAAAAATTTAATTAATCAAAGTTAGACGAACAACTTTTCAATGGTGCTTTATAGAATAGAACTGCTTGACTGTGCTACATGAGGTTGACATGATTAAAACGTTTTTCTAGTGTGGTGGATGAAATGTTAGTGCTAGCTGTGTGCATGCTAGGCAAGTGCACTGTAACTCTGAGTCACTCCTCAACTCCCTGAAGCATTTCTTTACTTTCAACTTCATATTTTATTAGAAAGTCTCAGCTAGAATGTTTTTCTGTTTATATAAGTAATAATGTTTTCAAGAATTTTAAACTGGGCCCTCTACATATGTTGCCACTGCATGATTTGGTCCTCTTGTGGGACTCCTGCTCAAGGGAGCTGGGGCTGACTCTGACTCTGTTGCCTGCTCTTGGGACCCTTTCCTCCTACTGCCTTGCCCAGCCTTAATAGCATTGGAGGTGCCTATTCTTGATGCAGCTTGATAAGCTGTGGCTGCCTGATATACAGGGGAGGACCGAACTTCTCTGAAGGGAAGGGAGAAAAAGTGGACGAGGGGGATTAGAGGGAGGAACTGAAAGGAGAGGAGGGAGGGGGAATTGTGTTGGGGATGGGAAAGTGTACTAATTGATTAATTAGTGAAAAATAAACAATAATCATCTATTTTATTATTTTTTCTTTCTACTTTTACTATTACAGCAAAGAAGAAAGCTTAAGAATGGATAGATTTTTCCTTCTTATCTTGTACATTATAATTTCCCATATTTAATGGAATATAGAATATATAGAATAATGTCCATTCTCAGTTAAGACTAGATAAACATTATCCACACAGTTCAAGACTGTGTGGCTGTTGGCATTTTAAAAATCAATAAGTATGATTTATGAGCTATTCATTTTGACTAATAAAATACTGTTTCAATAATATATCTTTTCAGACAGACAACATTTATTTAGAGATGAATTTGGCTAACTTTAAGAAATAAATGAATACCGCATGCTATTCAATTCACAAAATGAAAATATATACATACATAGATGTATACATATGACATATAGGGGATGATACTTAGTACATGGATATAGTACCCAGGAAGCCTTAGTATGTGGGTGATAATTTCACATGGCTAGCCAACTAATTGGAAAATGAAAAGACCAAACTAATTTATAAATGTGTAGTAGCTCCTTCCCTTGATGCTATGACATAATTCCTGGCAAGATGCAAATTAAGGGAGAGTTTCTTTAATTTACACTACACGGGAATACAGTCCTTCAAGGCAGGGAAGGCCTATCAGCAAGAAGTTAATACAGCTGGTCACACTGAGTCAGGAAGCAGGAAGTACTGAGGGCTCACAGTCAGCTGTCTCCCTCTGTTTTCTGCAGTCTGACAGCTTCACCTGTGGAATCAAGCTACCTAAGCTTAGTTCCCCCTTCACTTAACTAACGTAGAAATCCCTCACAGATATTCCCAGAGATTTGTCTTCAAGTTGCTTGCAGTTCTCATCAAATTGATAATCAATCTCATAGGCTTATCACTTGTCAACCTGATACATCCCTGTATGACTTTTAAACTCTAAGTGTCAACCATAGCCTCATAGGTATCTCCTAAAGCAAACTCTCTCCAGTTCTATGTCAAATATCCATAAAAAATTCCAGCACTGTTAAAATTAAAACACAGAGTCTCTTCTGAGACTCAGACAATCTCTTCACTGAGTTCCTGTACAACAAAAAGTCAGTTTCAGCTTTCCAACATACAGATGCACAAAGTAAACATCCTCATCCCAAAAGGAAGAGAAGCATATGAAGAAAAGATCAGACCAAAGCAAGACGCAAACCCAACTGCGAAATCAGCAAATGCTTGGAGCTCTCAGTCAGATACCTGGGACTCATGACAGAATTGTCTGGGCTCCAAAGGACTTAGGTAGCCCACACTACTATCTTTATACCTAAATCAAAACACACATAGACTATCTCTTGGGGTACATCAGTCTGTGCTTGTAACTTTCCTTGGCAGACATGTCTGCCCCCTAAATGTCCTTGTCACTGTTTTATTCAGTGATCTCTCAGGCCTTCAGTGTAGGTATTCTAATCCTGCCACTCATTGCCTAGTGCTAGAGCCTCTCTGATATCCCGGAGAAAGACCTTATGATCCTTTTATATTTATATGCAAAACAGCATACATGTATTACATTAATAAATTCTGCTGCCAACTTGCAGCGTAGCCTGGCCCCACTGGACCAAAGTTGAATCAGCCTCTGGAAAATGCTGCTCTGGGTAGTTTCACCAGAGAACCCCTGCAATGGTATTCTTAGTTTAGGTTCTCTCCTTTCACAGAACTTGGAATATCACAAGATGCAGGCTTCCAGAATTCAGGTCTTCTCATCAATGCATCTCTCTTGCTGTCACAGGACAGAGCTCCAGCTATCTCTTCAACGGTGCTAAGTTCTTTAACAATTACAACTGCTTTAAAGACCACCTCTTGGGTAGCTCAAACACCTCTCCTTGCCCAGCTGCACATTTTTATCTCTTTCTACTGACCTTTGGCCCTCTCTCACTGTAGATCTGGATGGCAGCAGTAGGCAACAACTTTACCTGAACCCAAGGGCCCTCTCATCTTGAAATTTTCCGCCAAACAAATTAGGCTATTACTTTTGAATTCAGCCTCATCCATGGTCTGCAGACAGAGGCAGAATGCAGCTAGATTCTTTGTCACAATTTATACAAAATAATATCCTCTGCTCGTTTACCGCCTGAAGACTACTGATGTTTTTGAGTTAATCTTGTACCCTGCCACTTTACTGAAGGTGTTTATCAGCTGTAGGAGTTCCCTGTAGAACTTGTCAGGTCATTTATGAGTACCATCATATCATCTGCAAAACTCAAAGTTTGAGTTCTTTCTTTCCAATTTGTATTCCCTTTATATCTCTTTGTTGTCTTATTGCTCTAGCTGGAACTTTGAATACTATATCAAATAGAAATAGAGAGAGTGGGCAGCATTGTCTTGTTCCTGGTTTTGGTGGAATCACTTTGAGTTTCTCTCCATTTAGTTTGACGTTGGCAATGGCTTGCTGTATATTACTTTTATTATGTTTAGGTATGTTCCTTGTATTCTTTTATCAGGAAGGAATGACGAATTTTGTTGAAGGCTTTTTCAGCATGTAACAAGATGGCCATGTGATTTTTTTTTCTTTCGGTTTTCTTATGTGGTGGATTACATTGACAGATTTTTGTAGATGAACCATCCCTGCATCTCTGGGATAAAGCCTACTTGATCATGATGGAAGATTTTTATGACGGGTTCTTGAATTCTGTTTACCATTGTTTTATTGAGTAATTTTGCATCAATGTTCATGAGGGAGATTGGTCTGTAATTCTCTTTCTTAGTTGCATCTTAGTGTGGTTTGGGTATCAGGATAACTGTAGCTTTGTTAAAAGAGTTTGGCAATGTTTCTTCTGTTCCTATTGTGTGGAAGAATTTGAAAAGTATTGGTATTATCTCTTCCTTGAAATTCTGGTAGAATTCTGTGTTTAAACCATCTGGCCCTGGCTTTTTTTTGATTGGGAGACTTTTAACGAATGCTTCTCTTTCCTTAGGGGCTATAGGTCTATTTAAATTATTTATTTGGCATTGATTTAATTTTGATATGTGGTACCTGTACAGAAAATTTTCCATTTCCTTTAAATTTTCCAATTTGTGGAGTATATGTTTTTGAAGTACAACCTGATAATTTTTTGGATTTCCTCCATGTCTGTTGTTATGTTCCTCTTTTCATTTCTGATTTTGTTAATTTGGATATTCTTCCTATGTCTTTTGACTAGTTTGGATACATGTTTGTCTATCCTGTTGATTTTCTCAAAGAACCAAATCTTTGTCCAATTGATCCTTTGTATTGTTGACTTTGTTTCTATTTTATTGATTTCAGCTCTAAATTTGATTATGTCCTGTCTTCTACTCCTGGGTGAGTTGCTCTTTTTCTCTAGAGCTGTTAGGTGTGCTGTTACATTGCTACTGTGAGATGCCTTCAGGTTTCTTACGCAGGCACTTAGTGCTAGGACCTTTCTTCTTAGCACTGCTGTCAAAGTGTCCCATAAGTTTGGATACGTTGTGCATTTGCATTAATTTTCACTGAATTCTAGGAAGTCTTTAATTTCTTTCTGTATTTCTTTCTTGAGCCAGTGGTGATTCTGCTGAGCATTGCTCAACTTCCATGAGTTTTTGGGCTTTCTGCAATTAGTGTTGTTGTTGAATTCGAACCTTAAGCCATGTGATCTGATAAGATACAGGGGCTAATTCCAATTTTTTTTTTTTTTGTATCTGCTGAGGTTTGCTTTGTTTCTGAGTATGTGGTCCATTTTAGAGAAGGTTCCATGAAGTGTTGAGAAGAAGGTATATATTTTTGTGTTTGGGTGAAATGTTCTATAGATGCTTATTATTATGACTCTCTTAGTTCTTTTATTTCTCTGTTAAGTTCTTCTCTGGCAGAAGGCAGGAAACTAGGAGGACCCCAAGAGAGACATCCATGGACCCGCTGGGAAGGGGAAATAGACAAGGTATCCTGAGTAAAGTGTGAGGGAGGGAAGGGTGGAGGGTGGAAGAGAAGTACAGGGGGGAAGAGAATGTGAGGTGTTGGCAAGAGGAGGAGAGCAAGTAAAGAGATACCTTGATAGAGGCACCCATTTTGGGGTTAGGGCAAAACATGGCAGAAGGAAAATTCCCAGGAATCCACAAGGATGACCCAAGGTAAGAACCTAAGTAATGGTGGAGGGGGTGCCTTAACTGCCCTTCTCTTGTAAGCAGATTGATGACTCCCTTAATTGTCATTGTAGAACCTTCATCCAGTAAATGATGTTAGCAGGCGCAGAGATCCACAGTTAAGCACCAGGCTGAGCTCCTGGAGTCCAGTCATAGAGAGGAAAGAGTGATCGAAGCAAAGGGCTCAAGACCATGACGGAGAAAACTCACAGAGACAGCTGACCCGAGCTAGTGGGAGCTCACTGATTCTGCACTGACAGTTGGGGTTCTTGCATAAGACTGCATTAAGCCTTCTGAATTTGTGTGGCAGTTCTGTGGCTTGGGCAGTGACCATGGAACCAGTATTCATCCCTAGTACATGACCTGGTTTTTTGGAGCTCATTCCCTATGGAGAAATACAATGCTCAGTCTAGATACAGGGAGAAGGGCCTTGGTCCTGCCTCAAGTGATGCAACAGACTTTGTTGACTCCCATGGGAGCCCTTTCCCTCTGTGAGAAATGAATGGGTGGTGAGGTGGGAGGAAGGTGGGGGAGCTGGAGGAGGGAGGGAGAGAGAACCGGGATTGGTATGTAAAATTATGAAGATTTAAATAAATGATTAAGTAAATAAATGGAATATCCTCTATGCCTGTTCCCCCCAAAATTTCTGCTTTTCTCTGATTGGCAAGAGTCAGGCCTTCATGGTCACACTTCCTTCATCATGCTTGCCTTCTCCAGTCTCCCTCTTAAGTTCTTTCTATTTACAGCATTTTAGGGCTTCTTTAGGCTACCTGCAGCTGCAAAATCTTCTGTATTCCTCCCTCAAACCAGTTCCAAAATCTTAAAAAGCAATATGATCAGGTTCATTCCAGCAACGGCTTCATTCCCATTATCTCTTTTCCATAGTATTTACTTTCTTCATTAATACAACAGAATATCTGCCAAGAAGCAATTGTAAGGAGAAAGGATTGATTTTGACTGGCAGCTCATAGGATCATGGTCCTTTAAGATGCAGGAGGATGGGGCAAGAAGGGGAGGCAGCTGGTCACACTGAGTCTACACTTAGAAGCAGAGAGATGAAAGCTGGGGTTGACCAGCTTTCTTCCTTGTAAGTAATCTGGGAGCACACCCCTTGGAATGCTGCCACTTAAATTTATGTATGACTCCTGCACCTTCATTAACCTCGTCTAGAAAATCTGTTGCAGATATGCTCAGAGATTTGTCCTTAAAGTGACTCTAGTTCCTGTCAAGTGAAGAAAACTCTGTCTCATCAATTAAATCAGAGACCAAATACTTTTAAGGTTCAATGTGGATCTAAAACAATTTTATTCACTTATCTTAGTGTTTCCTGGCTGATCCCTTTAGTTCACGCTCAAGAAAGAGGTTCTAGATACAGTGCATTAAGAAGGTGAATTAATCCTATCAACTCAAGTAAATGAAAACACCTGAATATAACTAAAACTTTGGCAAATTTCACCCAACTTGTTATTTCTTGTCAATATTCAGTCGTCTTTGCTCCTAGCATTTAATTTTTTTTAACAAAATTAGGGCTGCATAATTATCAGATATTTGAAAACACACTTTAGAGTGGCTAGTGAACAATTATTAATGTTCTTTTCTTAAAAACAAGAACTTAAAGTACTCTAAATATAACCAGAAGAGGTGAACTATCTGCGAAATCACAACAGCTTGAAAATGATTGTAGACACTCACAGACAAGTTATATTATGTAACATATGGTTTTAAATTGTATTAACATGTGTACTTCAAACACTATTTTTCCTTGAGTCTAAATCTGAGAAGTCTTTATATACTTTCGGTTTTATTTTAAAGTTTAGGGAGACAGAGAGCGTGTTACATTTTAACAGTTAACTTAGATCTCTCCAGGAACTTGGAAAGAATAAGATATGAGCCTTGCAAAGGGCGCTTTTTAAGCACCCGAAAATCATTATCTTTCCAAATTCTTTCCATTCCTACTGTAAGAAGCATAGGGAGCAGGAGTGTATATATATTGGGAATTAATTTTCTTAAGTTAATTTTGGAAATGTAGTGTTATCTACGATAGATACATGAATACATACATATATATATATATACACACACACATATACACATATATATGAATTTCAAGGTGAACATGCTGGAACATGGCATTAGTGGCAGACAAGTTCTTGTGACGTGAGTTCTGACCAGAGACACTGTCACTAGCATCATTTCTAAGAACTCATTTGCAAGTTCTTGAAAATATGTCAGTAAGTATGACTGAGCTTACCGCAGTATTGCAATCCATGTCTGTCCTGGCAGATTCAATTGTTTTATGCATAATTTTCTTCCTCACAAAAACTTCTCAGAAGACATTCATATTTTGAATTTTTGTAGTAGAACTTAGAGAATTGCCAAAATGCTTGGTACTTTAAGTGAAAGCCACCTCCAGAATTATAGGCAGGAATGCACATACTTAATTGACCTGAAGCTAGAGAAAAGGCTTCTATCTTAAAGCACTTTGTTAATTGTATGTTCAGATCTATACGTCTAGGACTCACCAACATTTTTCAAAATTTTGATCTTTGGATTGAAGAAATATAATGAAACTGAAATAAACACAGAAATAAATTTTGAAACTACAGAAAAAGCAGTCTTCTTAAGAGTAGATATATGTGGTAGGAAATGAATATTTAAAAAATGAAAAGCTAGCAATGAAAATTCCAAAGCTCATGTTTGGCTCCTCTGCCTGTGACAGGAGCTCCTGCCCCTTATCCTCACAGCACTGTGGAGTTCTCTAAAAACAGGGTCGTCCATGAATCCTTTAGAGGCAAGAGCACATTTAGACACTACTTTGGGCAGCACACAACTAGCAAATCTGCACCTCTGGTTTCCCCCGACAGGCCATCCTTTAAGATAAACGATGAGTTATCATAGACTGCAGAGGTAGCTGAGGCAGTAACGCTTTCTGTGATCCCATGAGAGCTTGAGTTCAGACGCCCAGCTATGATATGGAAGGGGAAAAGGATGGGTACTGTTGCATTGTCTGTTGCACTGGGGGGCAATGAAGTCAGGCCATCCAATAAACTGACTGTGCAGCCAGCCTAGCCAATGGTGATCTCCAGGTTCAGTGAGAAACACTGAAGTCTTTAAAAATAAATAAAAAATAAGGTGGAGAGTGATGGACGAGAGAAGTTGGAGAAAAATAGAAAGCTCAGTCTCCGGAGGCAGTACCTAGGCCACTCTAAGTCCCTATGACCCTGTGTTTTCTTAACCTGTCAACCCACTTGACTGGCCTTGGGTAAAGAACATAGGGATACACATAAAATGTATACACTGGTGCCACAAGGAGCACAGAACAAGACAGTCATGGGAAATGCAGTCAGAGAGAGAATGGGAGAAAGGGGGAGGCATATCCATGAGAGTTGTGATTTCTTAGAGGTCCAGATTAAGGCTGAACCTGGAGATGCCCAGCGTTTCTCCTTGACAGCGTTAACAAACTCAGAATTCTCTCCACCATCCTTCAGCTCCACAACACAGGTGGAGTGACTCCATGTAGCCAGGAACCTTTAATATCCACTCAGGTTAAGGATACATGTCCAGAAAGCTGGACGTGCAGCTAATCCTTTTGACTACCTTCTGTCTGGCCTAAAATCTCCTCATGAGATCCCTCCTTGACATATCTTTTGGTTGTTCCTCTGTTTTCCTATCTTTCCTCACCACAACCGTGGTGTTATCTATATAATGAACTCTAAAAAGCCTTGCTTTAAAGAAGGCAACATACGAGCTAACTCTCCTCAGGTTCCCAGGTCTCTCCTGTTCTCTCTACCTCTAGTACCTTTCCCTCTGTGTTCACTTGCCCTGTTTATTTCAGCAGTTGCGATTATTTAACTACTATTCGATTCTCTCTCTACTACTAGACTCAAGGGTTACCCACCACAGGAAAGCCCCTTTGGTCTTTCCTTTTAGTAGCTCCTCTTCTCACAGTACAGCTGCCATCTGAGCCTCCCTGCTTGCAGAGTGTCTTGAGCAATGGACCCAGAAAAAACACATGTGTGGTCATTTCTGGAGGTGCACGCTATGGGGCTGGGTTTAGTTAACAGCTGAAAGTAGCGTCATTCCCCAGGGAGCAGATACTAGCACCAGATAGGTCCCAATTGGGATTATCACCTGATAACGTGGTTCCATGCTTTCCTATTTATTAGTCACTATAAAATTGCTTACTGTGTCCAGAATTGAAGTTCTAAACTGCTATGTTGGCTTGCCAGAATGCAAATTATGCCCTCAACACTTTGTGAAGAGAGCAAGACAGTGAAGGCCCTTTAATGTATAGTACTTGTTAGCTGAAGTTTTCATATGAGAAGAAAAACTAAGAATACTGCTTAGTTTCTCTTAGTTGCTTAGACACATCACTGCTGGGCTTCTGAAGTCAGGTTCCCACATGATCACAGAAAGCATTTACTGACTCAGCCACCTCCCTAGCCTATAATAACTCATCATTTATTATAAAGGATGGCAGAAGAGGTCATCCCTTTCTTCCCAAGTAATATTCTCTCTTCTTTCCATTCCAAGTCACCTAAAAGGCAGAGGCTAAAGCAAACACTAACTACTGACGTTTGCTTGGGACACACAAATCCTATGCATCAACGTGGAGTGAAATGGAATGGGGGAGTGAAGAAAGAGGGGCAGTACAAAGCGACACATGTCCAGCTTGCGAACTACTTCATAAGAAGTCTTGGGAAGGTGTCCAATAGCTACGTGGAAGATAACCTTCTCACACTGCAAAGTTCTGTTAAATGGTGCTTCTCAGCAATTGAGGAAGTGGAAAAGGCAGATTTCTTTGCTTGGTTCTCGATTACTACCTATTTCTTATTTCCCATTGGTGAAATTTTCCTGTCTATAACCAAAATTCTTCTGAGTTGGTTAAAGACAGGAAGGATGCTGGTGTAGAAGAAAAAGTTAAATGATGGGTTGGGAAATTCTGCTGGTCATTCATCTAGTAAGGTCATATCTCATGGATTGTTGGCCACACATATTCTGTAGATGTGATTTACATCAGATGTGTTTCAAATATACCTCCCAACACATCAGAAGGGAAAAAGACCACATAGACCCTTATACATCTGCAGAGTTCCTATCAAAGTAGGCAAGAGTCATATTTGCTAATGTGCCAGTCCATTTCTTCTGTTTCATCTCACTCTGGAATCAACCACAATAGGGTCTGCACAGAAGTCTAGATCTGTTTCAGGCCAAAAACAAGATTTCAACTTCATATCACAGAGAGCAACCAACAATACCAGTATCCTTTGAACTCATCAAAGCATGCTACATCTTCAAGGGGGCTTTTTTGAAGACTCTTCAATACCTCTTTTAATATATCATTATAAACTCATAAATGATCCCAGGACTGACATTTAGGAAAACATATTCTGTCTTGTGAAGTAGTTTTACCTACAGTAGCATCTAGGATTGTTTTCAGAATATGCAAGGTATATTATCAAGTGGTAAAACCGACAGTGTGATTTTTTTTAATTTGGAAATAATGTATTTGTTAATGTGTCAAATGTAAGATTAAAAAACCATTTTATGATTCAACACTAAAAATTTAACATAGACGAAAGAATTATGAAGATGCTAGATCGCAAATAGGATATGAGTTGCTCATATATGTGTGAAAAAAAATTCAACAGTCCAGTCATGAGGAAAGGACAAATGCTTTGATAAAATACCACTTTGTACATTAAAATTGTTAAATAACAAACTAATAATGCTGACAAAGATGTGGAGAGACTAGAATCCTCATATACAATCTAATATCCTTTGACAATGAAATGGAATGACATGCTGATGCATGCTGCACCTGGAGTGACTCTTGAACATACTAAGCAAAAAGGTTGGGTTGTAGCTATAAGCAGCTTTCAAACACCTTCCAGGGCTGATCATATTCCCAGGAAGAGTTAGTCAACACAAAATGAGCTCCATGGTTATTTGTTTGTTTTTGTGGAGTATTTGTTTCCTTTTGGTTTCTTTTGGTATTTTTTTTTGTTTGTTTTGCTTTACTTTCTTTGTTGTTCTGAAGTTAGCATACAAAGAATGGGTTTCATAATGGCATCTCCATATATATATATGTATATACATATATAGAGATATCTACATATATGTGTATGATATAAACATATATATAGATATATACATATATAGGTATATATGTCATTTCACTTTGTATTTATCCACCTGTCCTGTACACACATACACATTTAAATTCAGAATCTTCTTTACATAAGAAAAAACATGATATTTGTCTTTTTGGCTTTAACCTACTTCGTTTAACATAAGGATCTCCAGTCATATCTATTTTTCTGAAAATGTCACGAGTTAGTTTTCTGTATGCCTGAACAGACTCCTATTGTATATATGCATCACATGATTTTTATCCATGTATGTCTTGGTAGGCAGCAATGCTGATTTCATTTCTTAGCCATAATGAACAGCTCAGCAATAAGCAGAGACATGCAAGTATGTCACATGGTGTGTTAATACAGAAGTTTTCTGGTATATTCTCAAAAATGGTACACCTGAGTCATACGGCATTTGTAATTTTAGACTGGTGAAGAAAATTCATATGAATTTCCATAGTGGTCGTTCCAGTTTATGCTCTCATAAGCAGTGAATAATATTTCATCGTTCCCTACATCTTTCCCAGGATCTTTTATCCTTTGTTTTTCCAATGATAGTCGTGCTGACCTGAGGGCAGAGTGATACTTGTGAACTAGCATCATTGTTCTTTGGGAGGAAGTCCAGTCTTACCAGTAACTTTTGTTGAAGACTTCTGTTTCTAATAAATTTGTTTGATTTTTTTTTAATTAGAAGGCTATAACTGTTATTTTACCATTTCTTATAGTCACCCCTTTTGTTTAATTAATTTTTTTTTACATCCCTACTGTATTTCCCTTCCCTTGTTGCCTACTCTTCCCCATCCACTCCTCCTCTATTTCTGTTCAAAAAGGCTCAGGCCTTTCATGGGCATCAACAAAGCATGGCATATCAAGTTGCAGTAAGACAAAGCACCTTTACTTGTATTATGGCTGGGCAAAACAACCCAGTGTGAAGATTAGGTTCTCAAAAGCCAGTCAAAGGTTTAGGGACAGCCCTTGCTTCCATTGTTAAAAGTCCTGCAAGTAGAAAAAGCTATACAACTGTCAAATCTGTGCGTGTGTGTATGTGTGCGTGTGCGTGTGTGTGTGCGTGTGTGTGTGCGTGTGCGTGTGTGTGTAGAGGGCCTAGGTAGGTCACATGCAGGCTTTCAGGTTGGTTCAGACTGTGAGCTCGTATTTTTCTTTTATATTTGTTTTTGCCTGTTCGCCATCTTTTATTTGTGAATATGCCCTTTTGTGCTGGTTTTGTAAATATACCTCTAGATTATAGTTTGAGATCAGGCATCATTGTGCCTTCAATATTGCTGTTCCTTCCCCGGATTGTTTCTGCAGGTTGAGATCTTCTATGCTGCAATATGAATTTTAGGATTGTTTCTCCTGATTCTGTAGAAACAGTCTTGTAATTTTGACGGAGATTGCATTTAATTTGTAGGTAATGTTAGATAATACTTTTAAAATACTGATTTTTTTTCCAGTCCGTGGATGTCGGAGGTCTTTTCACCATCCAGTGTTTTCTCATTTTCTGTCTCTAGTGCTTAGAAGACATTAACATCATCACTTAGAGATTTCCTAGGGATTTATTTATTTATTTTGAAACCACCATGAGTGTTAATTTCCCCTCTGATTTCCTTTTCGCCAAGCTTATTTTTACCAGCCTTTACTTGTAGCTAATAAGGGATGGTGGTTCAAGGGGTAGGTTTTTGTACGATGTTTTTTGTTTATCCTGCTGCTTTATTAAATCTTAGTTTTCTGATGGAGTCGTTTAGATCTTTTAAGTAAAAGGTACTTTTGAAAGTTACATTCAATTTTTAAAAGTTTAGAAGAAATGAATAAATTTCTAGAAACATATGACTTCCCAAATATAATCAAAGAGATATAAATACTTGAAGAGATCCATAATAAGCAATGAGATTGAGGCAGTAATATAATCGTCTCAGAAAGAGCCCCCCAAGGCCATATGGATGCATTGCAGAATTCCTCTAAAACGCCAAGAAGTGCCCATACCAATACTGCTCAAACTGCTCCTCCCAATGTGGAAGGAGCACTAGCAAACTTGTTTACAAAGCTAGTACTTCCTTAGCACCAAACCGGATAAGCATACCACGACAAAAGAAGACAATAGACAATCCTACAGCTTTCTGATCCAAGAGAGAAGAAACAAACTGTTATATGCTCCAAAATTTATTATTTGTAGTCTAAGAAACAACTCAAGGCACTAGAAGTATTAAAAACATTTGTTTTACAAAAATCCTTAAACGAATCTACTAAAAATTAGGATATAACAAATCATGAGATTTTTTTATTAAGATTATTCAGTAAATTGTACCCTCAAGTCTACAGTTAAGAAAGACTTAACTTTTGGAATATTTTTTATAAATATATTTTAATAAATTTGTTTTCACATAAGAAAATTATGTCAAAGAGTAGTCCATGGTTAAATAAGCATGGTCATATGTATAGACTAAACTACATGTATTATTCATGGCCAAGGATCCTCTTGGCTAATACAGAGAACAGAGTCCTTGGCTTTGAAAACCAATATCTAAACTCATATAATGTCCATACAGTCATAAATATTATGGTCTTCTTACATTACGAAATACCAGGTAGCAATGAGGATAATAAGAACAGAAGGCAATATACTACTTTTCCCCATTTTTCTAGGGTAGAGGCCATATTTCCCCTTAAGAATAAAAGCAAGGGAGCCCAAGTTTTTCCTGTTCTTCTGATTAATGACAAAGGTCGCTGTCTACATTTCTCCTGTTAATGTTGTTGGAAAGGTGATTTTTACTGGCATTTACTTGAAGCAAATATGGGATGGTGGTTCAAAGAGTAGCAACCTGAGACACCAGTATATATAAGATCACTCAAAGTTATCATATTATCAAATCAGAACTGTGTTTTCCCATGGGATGGAGGATGAGCAGCTCCACATACTGAGCCATTCAAAAGCTTGTAGTATGTGTTGTTTTCACTTTCAACATATAGTTGAAATACTTACTTTAAAGCACATGAAATTGAAATAGACATGATACCCACTGCATTCTGCATTATAGCCCCATGAAAAACAAAGAAAAACACATTCATTTATATTTCTATCTAAATGTGAACACCTAAACTGAACTTTATCCAACCCTTTCATATAAAGGGAGTACACCACATAGTAATCTTCCATAACAACATAATTACCAACAGCAATCAAAATTAAAACTCCATCAGTTGTTGCCTTACCGGCTGTTGAATTTCTCTGGGTGTTTTTCTCTCATGATATGGAATCTGTGTGCAATGGAAGCATCCTAAAAGAAGAAATGGGAGGGGGGAGATAGTTGTGGTTTTATTATCTTGTAGAAATATAAAGTAATAAACAAGACTTTTTCATCAATTCTATTTTTACAATGCTATTTACAAGAAGATATTTTGAAATTAGTGAAAAATGTACAATACATGTGAAGTCAAAGAAAGGATGATTATAAAAACACATCAAAGCTAGACATTTCTTATATTAATATAAGAAATTAATTTTTATTGAATTCATGTATCTTTTAATTCCTGGTTTTGGCTCCATGCTTAGATTCTTCTTAAAGTCTTACATTTTGTCATAAGGTCAGAGAGCAGTTGAAAGTATTTCTAAACAAGAGTGAAAAAGAAGACGTAAGTGGGAAAATGATCAAGCAGAGAAGTTCCTGCTCCTTGGAGATCAACTGTGGGTAAGAAGACAGTGAGAGGCTGGTGACCCAGTAAAGCAATGTAACCTTTGGTTTCCAAGTTTGCTCAGTGTGCCCCAAATATATGATTGACAACTGTTCATAGCGCACATAGCTTTCTGACCCATCGCCTGTAATGGAGAAAGCCAGCAAAGAGAAGGCCACATAGAAATCTTGACAATTCAAACTCCTCTCTCAGATGCTAAATACAACAGTTCTGAGCCCTAATGGATACCACTTTCTTTTTGGTGATCCAGCCATTCTCTCCAAGACAAGAGTCACACTGGATGTGAGATTGGCAGAGGGCTGTAACCCAAGTTTTGGAGTACAGACCATTTCGGCCAGTATTAAACAGTCCTATTATTCCAAGTAATGAGATACTTTCCCACTCTCCAGCTACACATAATTAATCACTCAAATGAGAAACTAATATATTTACCAATCTTCTTAATAGAAAAGAGCTTTTGTGATTCAATTCTAACTTTGCTTCAGAGTGAAGACAAAAGAAAAGTAAACTAACACAAAAGAAATAAAGAAGTTGTGTATTTGAGGGAATCTTGAAAACACTAATCAAGGATTAAAAGTCTAATGAATGAAATGAAAAGGCGAACGTGTTTGCTCATGCATAACAAAGCACAAGGCCCAACAAGAGGGACCAAGGGCTGCAGATGGCAGGGAGGCTCTGCCTGCAAGACAGAGCAAGCTACAGCTATTTAGATACATCTTACATTTTAGCAATTGTCAAGGAATTGAATTTATTTTACAAGAAACAGTGTATAAAACTGTAGATAGATGAGTATTGAAAGAGCATTTACAATAAAAATTACTCAGAACATTCTCTATCGATTGGTTTTCTAACACGTAATTTTAAAACAAAAATAAAACATGGACAACATAGTTGACATTTTAAACAAAGTTTGCATGTTTTGTAGCAATTTTATAAATACTAATACGTCTTAGTAACATTTTAGGTTACGTATCTATCTTATGGTGTCACAAAGTTATATGGAAAGTTAAACTTGGCTATCTGTGATATGTATGCTCTTTGATCAGTAATTGTTTTTAAAAAGTGTTTATCTTAACTTTATTCCTAGTTGAATGTAAAATGACCTTGAAGAACCAACTAACTGCAAAACTCCAGCAAATAATTACACAAAAGGAAAAGAATAGATATAAAGGACTAAGAGATTGAATAGTTGACACTTCTGGCCCATTGGGAGAACATTATTGAATCGTTTTTATTTGAATTATTTGTTTTTTTCCCCTTGCAAATCATGTAGGGCGATTTTCTTTAAAGTAAGTACTTTTGCAATGAAGATCTTGCCCTCAAAAAGCAACTTAAACTTGGTAGAGAAAGAGAAATAAGAAAAGAAGGAAACCAAAGAATATTTAAGTAGACAGGAATATAATTGAATAAACTCCTAATGTAGAAGATTATCATGCGAATGAACCAAAGATAACTTTTTATTTCCGTCTCCAAGATACTCAGGCAATTGACCACTTAGTAAAAGGAGAGGGAAATAAAAATAAGTGCGGAACACTGGCAGGCTTTTTCCCTTTGAATGGATTCCACCACAAAGAGAGCTGGCCTTGCGGAGTGCACGATTGGTACTGGACAATGGCAGCAGGTGTTCATTTGGATGAGAATTCAGCCCAAATTTGCTAGAGACTCTGTCCCTCTGGCACTGCCCCAAAAGGCCTGAAGGAATACTGCCAGCTGCCGCCAACTTGCTCAGCAGCCATTATTTTAGAGATACGTATGACTCTCTAATGAGAAATAAAATAAGAAAATGCAAACATGGCATTTTAATTGTACCCATTCTGCCCCCATGTGATACAGTGTTGTGGGAACAACTCAAATCAGCTTCGCTTCACCTTTTCAGCTCAGATAACTGAATTCAGATCAGGTTTTGAGTTTCAGGCCATTGTGTCTCTCACCAAATTGGTGTTGTATCTAGAGCCACAGCTTCCTTATGTTTAGAGGAAACACATCCACTCTGTTGTACTGGAGATGAAATGCAATGATTCCACACAGCAAATTTTATTTAGTCACGATGCTCCTGTGATTCATGAACATGCTAGAACATGGCTGACAGTAAATTGGATGCTAAGCCATGCTTATTATATTGCATAATTTTTAAGTTTACATTTTATGGCTTCTAAGTTGATTTCATTATTTCCTTAACTTATAAAGTTTTATTTTAAGTTAATTTTATTTTAAGCTAAATTTAAGAAGTAAAAGTAAATAAATCAACTCCACTAATGCAAAATAAATTTACTTTTCAGTTTTATTTAAGCAGTAGTTTCAGTGTGATTTTTGTGGATAGATGTAGTTATCCATGTCTAAGTACATATTAAATAAAAGAATTTTTGTATATGAATGCATATTCAGCTTCTAGCCATTTCTATCTTAATTACTCTTTCCTTGATGTTTTTCTACAATGTTATTTCTGTTTCTATATTGTTACAATCAAATTACCCTAACTGAGAGACAAATTTGTATAGTATGATGGCAAACTGCTATTAGCATTTTATTATTTTTAATTTTGTGATTTTCCACAATTTAGAGCAGTTCAATGAAGTTTGTCATGCTCATGTGATTTTTCCGTGACCATGTTATAGAACAAAGTGGCACTTATATGTGAAATGAGAATTATATGTTACATGGTGGGAATGCAAACTTGTATAGCTGCTGGTGTATGAGGATCCTTCTGTATTTGGTTTGCCATTTGGGCAAGAAACTGCTCTTGCCTGGACAGCTTAACTGAACACAAAAAACCCACAGAGAGAGGACTGCTGAACTTGCCTAAAGTGAGATGATCCTTCAGGGTTCCTGCTTCATGAAAGAGTCTGCGAGACATTCTGCAGGATACAGAAGAAAGTGACTGAACTGTCTTTGAATTTTCCTGCTTCATGGAAAAGTCTGCTGGATACTATGGGCCTGTAGGCTAAAGATGGATGCCCCAACGGTACAAAGGAACTTTGGGTGACTGTACTGGCAGGGAGATGTCTTTGTCATTTCTAGAATTTGGAAGTTGCTTATTTCTTGTTTACTTAGGTAATATTTTATCCTTCTGGAGTCTTTGATGGAGTTGAAGAATGGATAGTTATAGTTATAGTTTTCCTTTGTCATGATAAAAGATAAAATAGGTGGTAACTGTAATTCTTGCTTGATAACTGTTTTGTTATATGTAACTTTACTATGTTAAAATGAAAGCCTTTCTTT
>PVIU01020558.1:0-33720 GCA_004026605.1 Ondatra zibethicus
TTGATTTTGTATCCTGACACATCACTGAAGTTATTTATCAGCTGTAGAAGTTCTTTAGCAGAGTTTTTGGGTCACTTATGTACAGTATCATATCATCTGCAAATAATGAAAGTTTGACTTCTTCCTTTGCAATTCGAATCACCAAGATCTCCTTATTCTGTATTATAGCTATTGCTAGAACTTCAAGCACTATATTAAAGAGATATGGGGAGAGTGGACAGCCCTGTCTTGTTCCTGATTTTAGTGGAATCACTTTGAGTTTCTCTCCATTTAATTTGATGGTAGCTGTCGGCTTGCTGTATATTGCTTTTATTATATTTAGGTATGAACCTTGTATCCCTAATCTCTCCAAGACCTTCATCATAAAGAGCTGTTGAATTTTGTCAAATGCTTTTTCAGCATCTAATGAAATTATCATATAGTTTTTTTCTTTCAGTTTATTTATGCGATGGATTACATTGATAGATTTCCGTATGTTGAACCAGCCCTGCATCTCTGGGATGAATCCTACTTGATCATAATGGATGATCTTTTTGATGTGTTCTTGGATTCTGTTTGCCAGTATGTTTTTGAGAATTTTTGCATCGATGTTCATGAGTGAGATTGGTCTGTAATTCTCTTTCATGGTTGCATCTGTGTGCGGTTTTGGTATCAGGGTAACTGTAGCTTCATAAAAAGTGTTTGGCAATGACCCTTCTGTTTCTATTATGTGAAACACCTTAAGGAGTATAGGTATTAGCTCTTCTTGGAAGTTTTGGTAGAGTTCTGCATTAAAACCATCTGGTCCTGGGCTTTTTTTGCTTGGGAGGTTTTTGATGACAGCTTCTATTTCCTCGCAACTTATAGGTCTATTTAAATTGTTCACCTGGTCTTGATTTAATTTCGGTTTATGGTATTTATCTAAAAAATTGTCCATTTCTTTTACATTTTTCAATTTTGTGGCATACAGGCTTTTGTAGTAAGACCTAATGATTCTCTGAATTTCCTCAGTGTCTGTTGTTACGTCCCCCTTTTCATTCCTGATCTTGTTAATATGAGTATTCTCTCTCTGCCTTTTGATTAGTTTGGATAGGGGTTTGTCGATCTTGTTGATTTTCTCAAGGAACCAGCTCTTTGTTTCATTGATTCTTTGGATTGTTTTCTGTGTCTCTATTTTGTTGATTTCAGCCCTCACTTTGATTATTTCCAGTCTTCTACTTCTCCTGGGTGAGTCTGCTTCTTTTTTTTCCAGAGCTTTTAGGTGTGGTGTTAAGTCACTAATGTGTGTTTTTTCCGTTTTCTTTATGTGGGCACTTAGTGCTATGAACTTTCCTCTTAGCCCTGCTTTCATAGTGTCCCATAGGTTGGGTTATGTCGTGTTTTTATTTTTGTTGAATTCAAGGAAGACTTTAATTTCTTTCTTTATTTCTTCCTTGACCCAGGAGTGGTTCAGTAGTTGACTGTTCAGTTTCCATGAGTTTGTAGGGCTACTGGGGGGTGGAGTCATTTTTAAATTCTAACTTTACTCCATGATGATCTGATAAGACACAGGTGGTTACTCCAATTTGTTTGTATCTGTGGATGTTTGCTTTGTTACCGAGTATGTGATCAATTTTTGAGAGGGTTCCATTAGGTGCTGAGAAGAAGGTATATTCATTCCTGTTTGGGTGGAATGTTCTATAGATGTCTACTAAGTCCATTTGATTTATTACATCTGCTAGTTCTCTTATTTCTCTGTTAAGTTTCTGTCTGGTTGACCTGTCCATTGGTGAGAGAGGAGTGTTGAAATCTCCTACTATTAGAGTTTGGGGTTTGATGTGTGCTTTGAGTTCTAGTAATGTTTCCTTTACATATGTGGATGCTTTTATATTAGGGGCATATATATTCAGGATTGAGGCTTCATCCTGATTGATTATTCCGTTTAAGAGTATAAAATGTCCATCTCCATCTCTTCTGATTGATTTTAATTTGAAGTCAATTTTGTTAGATATTAGTATAGCCATACCCGCTTGTTTCTTAGCACCGTTTGATTGAAAAACTTTTTCCTAACCCTTTATTCTGAGATAATGTCTGTCTTTGTGGTTGAGGTGTGTTTCTTGTAAACAATAGAATGTTGGATCCTGTTTTCCTATCCATTCTCTTAACCTGTGCCTTTTTATAGGTGAATTGAGTCCATTGATATTAAGTGATATTAATGACCAGAGGTTATTAACTGCGGTTATTTTTTTAGGGTTGTAGAGTTTGTGTGTTTCCCTTCTTTGAGTTGTGCTAGTGGAGGGCTGTTAGATGTCTGTGTTATTATGGGTGCTTCCTTTAGATGTGGTTTTCCTTCTCGTACTTTCTGTAAGGCTGGGTTTGTGGCTATGTATTGCTTAAATTTGTTTTTTTCCTGAAATACCTTGTTTTCTCCTTCGATGGTGAATGAAAGCTTTGCTGGGTATAGTAGTCTGGGCTTGCATCCATGGTCTCTTATTGTCTGCAGCACATCTATCCAAGACCTTCTGGCTTTCATGGTTTCCATAGCGACATCAGGTGTAATTCTGATAGGTGTACCTTTATACGTTACTTGGCCTTTTTCCTTTGCAGCTCTTAGTATTCTTTCTTCATTCTGTATGTTTTGTGTTTTGATTATTATATGGCGAGGGGATGCCCTTTTTGATCCAATCTATTTGGTGTTCTGTATGCTTCTTATACCTTCATAGGCATATCCATCTTTAGGTTGGGAAAGTTTTCTTCTATAATTTTGTTGAACATATTTTCTGGGCCTTTGAGCTGTGCTTCTTCTCCTTCTTCTACCCCTATTATTCTTAGGTTTGGTCATTTATGGTGTCCCAGATTTCCTGGGTGTTTTGTGTTAAGAATTTGTTGGATTTGTTGTTTTCTTTGATCAATGAGTTTATTTTCTCTATCGTATCTTCAGCGTCTGAGATTCTTTCTTCTATCTCTTGTATTCTGTTGGTTATGCTTTTCTCTGCTGTTCCTGATCATTTACTCAGGTTTTCCAACTCCAGTCTTCTCTTGGTTTGTGTTTTCTTCATTGCCTCCATTTCAGTTTTTATGTCTTGAACAGTTTCCATTACCTGTTTGATTGCTTTTTCTTGGTTTTCTAGGGTATCTTTGAGGAATTTATTCATTTCTTCTAACTTTTTGTTAGTTTTCTCATCCCTTTCTTCAAAGGAGTTTTTCACTTCTTCTTTAAAGGTCTCTATCACTTTCATAAAGTTACGTTTAACGTTGATTTCTTCTACTTCTTCTTGGTTAGGTTGCTCAGGTTTTCCTGTTGAGTACTCATTGGTTTCTGTTGTTATCATGTTGCTTTTCAGATTGTTGGAGGAATTCTTGGATTGACGCCTACCCATCTCTTCCTCTGATTTCAGTCAGGGGAGTCTCAGTGGGTTGGGGCCTCCCAGGATGGCTTGTACACACTCACCCCTCTGGATAGCTGATCTCAGTGCAGGAAGAGGAAGTCCCGTCTGGACTTCTGATCCTTCTGTACCTCCAATCTCTGCACAGGGAGAGAGAGTCCTGGGGTTCCAATGCCCCACAGAAGAAAGGGCAGTCTTGCAGGGGCGGGGTTCAGGGTCCTGTTGATCAAAGAGGCCTGCAGGAACCTTACCACCAGGCTTGCACAACCTTACCAGTGTGAGCTGCCTCCGATCTCAGCACAGAGAGAGAGTCCTGGGGTACCAAAGCCCCACCGAGGAAAGGGCGATCTTGGGGGGATTCAGGGTCCTCCAGACGGGCACAGCCCTACCAGTGTGAGTTGCCTCCGATCTCAGCACAGGAAGAGAGAGTGCTGGGTTCTGAAAGCCCCACCGAGGAAAGGGCGACCTTGCAGGAGGGAGGGAGGGTTCAGGGTCCTGTGGAACAAAGAAGCCCGCGGGGACCTTACCGGTGTGCGCCACCGATCTCAGCACAGGAAGAGAGAGTGCTGGGGTACCAAAGCCCCACCGAGGAAAGGGCAATATTGCGGGGGGGTGAGGGGTGGGGCAGGGGTGCAGTGTCCTTTGGAACAAAGAGGCCCATGGGGATCTTACCGCCAGAAGGGCACAGCCCTACCAGTGTGAGCCGCCTCCGATCTCAGCATAGGAAGAGAGAGTGCTGGGGTACGAAAGCCCCACCGAGGAAAGGGCGATCTTGCGGGGGTGTGTGCAGAGTCCTGTGGAACAAAGAGGCCCACGGGGATCTTACTGCCAGGTGGGCACAGCCCTACCAGTGCGAGCTGCCTCCGATCTCAGCACAGGAAGAGAGAGTCTCATTTTTCAGTTCTTGAACTGTTTCCATTACCTGTTTGATTGCTTTTTCTTGGTTTTCTTGGGTATCTTTGAGAGATTTATTAATTTCTTCTACCTTTTTGTTTTTCTTCTCCATTTCTTTAAAGGAGTTTTTCATATCCTGTTTAAGGGCCATTATTATTTTCATAATGTTACGTTTAAAGTCAATTTCTTTTGCTTCTTCTGGAATAGGGTGTTCAAGTCTTCTTGTTGCATGTTCACTGGATTCTGGTGCTGTCATGATGCTTTTCATGTTGTTGGAGGAATCTTGCATTGGTGCTTGCCCATATTTTCCTTCAAATGCAGCCAGGAGAGTCTTGGCGTCTTGATCCAATCTTTGCTGTGACTGACTGTGTACTTGGGGGTTTTCTTGGTCTGCACTCTCTTAGGGCTCTTCAGCACTGGAGCTGGTTGTGCTGGTGGATCTAAGGACCCCGAAGATGGAAAGGAGTGCCCTCTGGCTGGATTTCCTCAGTGCAGGAGAAGGATCTGTTCCTGGGCCAAGGACCTTGCAGACAATAGGGCAGGCTTGGGGTAGGCAGGGTTTTGTGGAACAAAGAAGCCCCTGCAGCAGGAGCTGGAGGTGTCTTGCACTCCCTTCCGGGGACCTTCAGGCCTGGTGGGCACACCCTCACCCCTCTGAATTGATCTGCTCAGCACAGGAACAGGGCAACAAATTTATTTTTTTATTGTTCTTATTGAGCTATACATTTTTCTCTGTTCTCATCCCTTCCTCCCCTTCCCCTTCTACCGTCTTCCGTGACCCCCATGCTCTCAATTTACTCAGAGATTGTGTCTTTTGGTCCTTCCTATGTAGATTTATGTATGTCTTTCTTAGGGTCCTCTTTGTTGTCTAGGTTCTCTGGGGTTGTGGACTGGAGGTTGGTTTTTCTTTGCTTTATAACTAAAAGTCACTTATGAGTGAATATATGTTATATTTGTCTTTCTGGGTTTGGGTTCCCTCACTCAATATGATGTTTTCTGGATCTATCAATTTCACTGCAAATTTTAAAATGTCATTTTTTTTTAACCACTATATAGTACTTTATTGTATAAATGCACCACATTTTCTTTTTCCATTCTTCAATTGAGGGTCATCACGGTGGTTTCCAGGTCTGGCTTTACAAATAATGTTGCTATGAACAGAGTTGGGCACATGTCCTTGTAGTATGATTGAACATCTTTTGGATATATAGAAAACAGCAGTATTGCTGTGTCTTGAGGAAGACTGTTTCCTAATTTTCTGAGAAATCTCCTACAAATGGTGCTGGCATAACTGGATGTCAACATGTAGAAGAATGAAAATAGATCCATATCTATCATCATGCACAAAATTCAAGTCCACATGGATCAAAGACCTCAACACAAAACTAACGACACTGAACCTCATAGAAGAGAAAGTGGGAAGTACACTTGAATGCATTGGCACAGGAGACCACTTCCTAAATATAACCCCAGCAGTACAGACACTGAGAGCAACAATGAATAAATGGGACTGCCTGAAACAGAAAAGCATGGTCAACAAGACAAAATGGCAACCTACAGATTGGGAAAAGAGCTTCATCAACACCACACTGAACAGAGGACTGATCTCCAAAATATACAAAGAACTCAAGAAATTTAACATCAAAAGAATAAATAATATAACAAAAAATGGGGTACAGACCTAAACAAAGAACTCTTATCAGTCTCTATCTCCATCCATCGGATGAAATTTCATAATCATCTTTCTGGGTTTGGGTGACCTCACTCAGGATAGCGTTTTCTATTTCCATCCATTTTCATGCAAAATTCAAGATGTCATTGTTTTTTACCGCTGAGTAGTATTCTAATGAGTATATAATCCACACTTTCTTGATCCATTCTTCCCTTGAGGGGCACCTAGGTTGTTTCCAGGTTCTGGCTATTACAAACAATGCTGCATCAGAGCAATGGACTGAGCTCCCAAGGTCCAGTTGAAGAGCAGAAGGTGGGAAAAGATGAGCAAGGAAGTTAGGACCGTGAGGGGCTGGTTCACCTACTGAGACAGTGTGCCTGAACTAATGGGAGCACACCAAATCCAGCTGGACTGGGACTGAACAAGCATATGATCAAACCAGACTCTCTGAATGTGGCAGCCAATGTGGGCAAACCGAGAAGCCATCAACAATGACACTAGGACCTATCTCTTCTGCATGTATTATCTTTTTGGGAACCTAGTCTTTTTGGATGCACACCTTCCTAGGTCGGGATGGAGAGGGTGGGCCTTGGACTTCCAACAGGGCAGGGCACCATGCCCTCTTTTAAGGAAGAAGGGGGAGGGAGGAGGGGTGGGGGTAGTGGGAGGGGACTGGGAGAAGGGGAAGAAATGTAAAAATTTTATTTATTTATTTATTTTTGAATAGGAAAAAAATAAAAGAATACAAAAAAAAACTCTTAACAGGTGATTCTCAAATGACTAAAAGGCACTTAAGGAAATGGTCAACATCCTTAGCCATCAGAGAATTTCAAATCAAAACGACTCTGAGATTCCATCTTACACTTGTCACAATGGCCATGATAAAAAACACTGATGGCAACTAATGCTGGAGAGAATGTGGGATAAGGGGAAAAGTCTTCCATTGCTGGTGGGAGTACAAACTTCTACAGCTCTTTTGAAATCAGTATGATGATTTCTCCGAAAATTAGGAAATAATCATTTTCCAAAACGACTGTAGTAGCTTCCTTCATGAGTTCTCTAATGATCTGAACCATGGGTTTTTGATCGGGTTTAAAGTACCAGACATGGATTCCCTCTTGTGAAGCAGGCCTCACATACAATCACAAGGTGATTCCTTAAACCCCTGCCCCAAACACTGACTACACTCTTGAACCATTAGACACATCTTGTCTTGAAGGTTGATATTATAACATGCATAGTCCAGTGCTATGTAAATCCACACAGGACTTGTCTCTTAAAGAGGATTGCATATCACCTTCAGGCACTGTGAATGTTAGCTAGAGGTAGGACAGTTCTCAGTCAGCTCCAGAGGGACTTCTTTATTTGCTGCTATCAAACTGTGTTGTGTCCTTAGAAAAAGGTTCTTTCCAAATAGCAGATGATGGGTAACCAGTATTACTGGGACTTCTGAGGTTTCTTTGACAATAACTTGTAGGGAGGTATTCCATACTTGGTACTGAGATTATTATTCAATAACTCATGTTATCTGTGAAAAGCATTGTTCACCCGTGTAAGGTTCAGACTCCTTTTCCTCCTCCTCATCCTCCTTCTTTCTGTAAAAACAAAATTTCTTCCATTAAAATATTTTTTATTGTGTGTTTTTGTGTACATCTGAGTGACTGATGCTACTTGTGTACATACATGGTTATGAAGTCTTGAAGAGGACATTTGATCCCTTGGAGCTAGAGTTCGAGGCAGTTGTGAGCCAGCTGACACGGGTGTTGGGAACTCAACTCAGGTCCTTTGGAAGAGCAGCAAGTGTTTTAAAGTACTGAGCCATCTCTTCAGCCCCTCTTATTTAAAATGGTTTTTTATTATTTTATGGGGTAGTGGGTTTCCATAAAGCTTTTTTTGTGAATTCTTTGTTTTGACTATTACCCTCCTCTCCTCTTCCCAATTCCCTGTCCCAAGCTTCCATTTAAAGCTTTAGTCTCTAGTTTCCTCACCCCTCTACTTGCATATTTTAGGTATTATCTGTCCTTTCACTCCTGGGTGGGAGTTCTTTAACTCCTTTTAAATCTTGGCTTCCTTTCAGAATTCATTCTTCTAACCCTTCTTCTTTATGATCTTGAGCAATTGTTGATTCAGTTTCCCTGTAATCAGTAATTTTTGATTGTTTTGTTTTACAACTCATAGTCCTTCGTTCCAAGCGTTGATCTCTGCTATTGTAATAAGACTTCATCTATAAAATAGGCAGTGGGTTGTACTAAACCATGTGCTGTAGCTTGCCTACTGCTGGTTTAGAGTACATAGCAATGTATGAATATTCTTGAAATCATATCCTATAATCTGAATATTCCTTCGTGTTTATATTTTGCATTTTTAATTGTAGACTTCCTATGACTTTAAGGACTTTGCAAATTGTAGCTATTAAGTTACCCACAGGTCTTCTGGCCTATATTAAAGCACATTCTTTTATGACCCTCTGTGGCTTCTGAATTCCTCACAGAATTAAGGTATGGAAATAGCCTTATACTCTACAAACCTTGAGTCTCTGAGTCTTCCGAGAATACTGCCTTTACAGAAGCCCCTGACTCTGAGGAAAAACTTTTGCAATCTAATTATGAGGTGTTAGCAGTTAGCAGGAATTAGCACCCATCGTGTCAAAAGTTCAGATTTCCTCCAGTGAAACCAATTCATACTTAGACACAGTGTCAGTCACTTGCCCAAACAGTTTAATCTCTGTCTGCAACACAATATATGAGTGTCTCTGGGTAAATGAAGCTGTTACTGCCAATGGGCACTAAGGAAGAATAGATAATGGGTGGTAGTCACTAGGAAATTTTACAGGGGAGATCCCTACGAAACACTCAATCCCCAGAGCTGATCCAATGAAACCAAGAAGCTGCCTATTAAAACATATATTGCTTATATAAAACCGTGCTTTTCTCCTTGACTATAGAATGAGTAGAACTCTTACTTTAATCAAAATTTTAAGTTGGTTGAAATTCTTTCTAGGTGTTCCCAAATCTGAATTCAAATCACAACTTATCAGATATGGGCACTATTTGAGGTGAGGAAGGGGCAAGCAGGAAAGAGGAAGAAGCAGCAAGCGAGGGTGATGGAGGTGTGTAAATATTGAAAAAGTGCAATGATATGTACACATGATGATGTCATAATGAAACCTATTATTTGTATGTTTATCTTCAAAATAATAGAAGGAAAAAATCAAAAGAAAAAAGCAATTAATGACAAGAACAAAAACAAAAACAAAGAATATTGTAACATGAGGGCCTGCTTATTGGGGTTTCTGTCCTGCCCAGTTCCCACAGCCAGTAAGCCCCAAAGAAATTACACAGAGGTCTATATAAGTTATAAACTGATTGGCCCATTATCTCAGGCTTCTTATTAGCTCTTATAACTTATATTAACCCATTATTCTTATCTATGTTAGCCACATGGCTTGGTACCTTTTTCACTGGGGCAGGTCACATCCTGCTTCTTCAGTGTCTGGACAGGACTGGGGAGAAAAAGGCTTCCTCCTTCCCAGAATTCTCCTGTTCTCCTTGACCTGTCTCTACTTCCTGTCTGGTCGTCCCACTTATACTTCCTGCCTGGCTACTGGCCAATCAGTGCTTATTTAAAACATAATTGACAGAACACAGAATTGTCCCACACCAGAATACACTTTTACAGTTCTGAGTGAAGGCCCAGCATGATGGCATGTGCTTTTAAACTTAGAAAGTTAAGACTGCCATCGATCTGTGAGTTCCAGGATGATCTGGTCGATACAGCCAGTTCCAGTCCAGTCAGGGTTACATGATAACACCCTGACACAAACACTAAAACCTGCCTTGAATCCTGTGCCAAATTTCTTTACTGGGCTTTGCAAGGTGTCCTGGACTTTAGTGCTATCATCAGAAAAGTAAATGTCTGTCACTAGACAATAGCTGTCTAGCACTGACATTGTTCTCTATCAAAAGCAAAAGCATGCTGGACAATTCAAGATAGAAATATAATGCTTTGCCAGGCATGATGGCACACACATTTAATTCCAGCACTTAGGAGGCAGAGGGAGATAGATCTCTGTGAGTTTGAGGCCAGTCAAGTCTACAAATCTAGTTCCAGGACAGCCACGACTGTTACACAGGGAAGCCCTATCTTAAAAAAACCAAATCCAAATCCAAAACCAAAACCAAGGAACAACAAGAACAACACAGCAACAAATATGGAAGCCACAGAAAACTATAGCAAATGGAACAAAACCCACAAAATACCAGCTTTCATTCATGACCATAAACAATGTTTGTGCTTTTTTTTTTCTTTTCCTGTGCACATTGCAAAATGTGTTGTGACTTGCTTTCCCACTCAAGGGGGTTTTCCTAGCAGCACAAAATTATTAACGATTCTTCCAGTTCAATGGTTTTATATATGTTTGTTTTGTCTAAGGTAATCAGAAATCATGGTAAATTATATTTATGTCAACAACACAATTTAAAACTTTTAATGTGAATTAAATGTAATAGGCATGCAATTAATTCAAGTTATTGTAGACTTAAAGAGAGTAAATACAATCTTTTATTTACCTTTTGAGATGTTATTTAATCATAGAATGAATCCAATTGTTCAGCAGGGCATGGAGGTATATACCTGCAGTACCAGTACTTGGGGGAATAAATTCAAAGCTGGCTTGGGCTACATATTGAGTTCCAACCAGCTTAGACTACAGAATAAGATCCTGTTTTAAAACAAAAAGAGAAAGAAGGAAAACATAAAGATCAATAAAAGGCCAGGTTTTTCCATTTCTTTCTCACCTAGAGAAACATAAGATGTATTAAGGACAGATAACAGTTTTCATGACAAATTACTGCAGATGAACAAATATAAAATATAAAACCCCCAAAGATCCTCTGATTAAGCAGTTCAGAGTGTACATTTTAACACTTGGTAAGTTAATGAAAAATATTGGTGCCATATGGGAAAGAATGAAGATAATTGCCTTTGTGGATAAATTGTGGCAGGCTTTATATCCTAATAAAACAGTTTTGAGAGCTCAATAAAACAATACTGGAAGTTTGGGCATTGGTCAAATACTGAATAAGCACCCACCACATATAAAGCGTTTGTCTGACAGGAATTTCTGTCTTCCATTGACTTGAGCGATGCTCCACTGGGCATTTCATTCCAGGAAGGAGTCTGTGCACTGAGCAGTGTCTCACATCAACCCCAGGCAGGCAGTAGGGTTTTCCGTTCCAGTGAATTTCAAAAGAAAGTCAAACAGACCTTCCCTCTACTAAATGAGGAGAGGAACACTCTTAAAGTCTATCTTTTACTCATGCATGCTTCAAAACAACTAGAAGAGATGGCACTGGCGCTTCCCATCCCAGGACATGACATGTGTCTGAGGTGATTGACATAATAATTAACCTTATTTGATTTTTGTGCAGTGTACATATTTATTAAAATATTATACCATAAATCATCAGTATATGAAGTTATTATATATTAATAAAAATTTAAAACTCAGAATAAAGTAACAAGGAAGGGTAAAATCATACCCAATTGATGTGGGATTCCCCTCTGTATGCTGTGATTACCATTAATGAATAAAGAAACTGGCTTGGCCTATAGTAAGGTAGAACTTAGGCAGGGAAAGCTAGGCAGAATGCTGGGAGAAGGAAAGCAGAGTTTGGGTAGAAGCCATGTAGCTGCTGCTAGAGACAGATGTGTTGAAACTTTGCTGGTCGGCCACGACCTCGTGGTGATGCACAGATTAATGGAGATGGGTTAAATTAAGATGTAAGAGTTAGCCAATAAGAAGCTAGAGCTAATGGGCCAAGCAACGATTAGATAATATAGTTTCTGTGTGACTATTTTGGGTCTGAGCTGCCAGGTGACTGGGAAACAAACAAGTGGCTTCCTTACAACACCTGATAGGGGACACAATATCAAAAGGATTTAAAAATGTAAAGTGAAACTTCCTTAGAATTAGGTTCCAGAGATTTAATAGAAAGCCCTTCAAATGAAAGAGCTCAGAACTATGTAAGAGGAGTGTTGTGAGGAGGCCGCTGTTTCATTTCCCATCCGTCCGCAGTTCAGACTCAAAATAATCACACAGAAACCATATTATTTAAACCACTGCTTGGCCCATTAGCTCTAACTTCTTATTGGCTAACACATATCTTAATTTAACCCATTTGTAGTAATCTGTGTATCGCCATGTGGCTGTGGCTTACCAGATAAAGTTCCGGCATCTGTCTTCGGTGGGGATATATGGCTTCTCCCTGACTCTGCCTTCTTCCTCTCAGCATTCAGTTTAGATTTCCCTGCCTAGCTCTGTTCTGCCCTATCTGGCCAAGCCAGTTTTCTTTATTCATTAATGGTAATCACAGCATACAGAGGGAAGTCCCTCATCACTTCCCCTTTTCTGTTTAAATAAAAAGGAAGGTTTTAACTTTAACATAGTAAAATTATATATAACAAAACAGGTATCAAGTAAGAATTATAGTTATAATATTTATATCAACTTTATCTTTTATCATAACTAAGGAAAACTGTATTATTACTATGTACTTTTCAACTCCATCAAAGACTCCAGAAGGATATAATATTACCTAAGAAAACAGGAAATGCATTGTAAGCAATTTCCAAAACTGTAGAATTGACAGAAACATCTTGCTGCCTGGACATTCACCTGAAGTTCTTCTGTACCACTGGGGCATCCATCTTCAGCCTATGGGCCCATAGTGTCCACCAGACTATTTCATAAAGCAGGAAATTTCAAAGGCAGTTCTGCCTATATTGGCAGTTTTTCAGTCACTTTCTTCTGTGTCCTGCAAAATGTCTGGCAGACTCTTTTCAGGAAGCAGGAACCCTGAAGGCTTTTGCTCACCTTTTGGCAAGTTCAGCAGTCATTTTTCTGTGGGTTCTGCAAGTCCAGTTCAACAAGCAGTTCAGGCAAGAGCAGTTTTTTTGTCCAAATGGCTAAACAACTCCACAAGGAGCCTCTTCAATGTCCTTCATCCTCTTGAAATAGATTGGTGCAGCCCGGAGCAGATGTGCCTCGTGTCATGAAAAGTCCTAACTTCTTAAAATATTTTTAAATGCCATGTTTTGAATGTCTCTGTAAGATTTGAATAATATCTATCCATGTGAAATATATCTAGGAAACCTAACTGACATTAATATAAGCTTGTCTATTATAGATGACTCTCTATTAACTATGTTTCTTATTTATACATTACATTTTTAAATGATCTGGATAAACACAATACTTTAATCAAGAGCAAAAATATACATATAACAAAATTGACCTTAAATTTGTATCAATAAACCAAGATCCATACCAATGCAAATCTCTATAGCATATCCCCCTTTAAATGTAAACAGACATTTAAAAACAATATTTGGGAATATGGGCGTGGTTCTCTCCAAACTGTTTCCTGCTTTTTGTTGTGCAAAGTATTTTCTTTTTGGGGGGTGTTGAAGGTGACCTTTCAGGGGGTCTTGGTCCATCAATCCACATTATCCTGGAATAAATCCAGAGGCTCTTATCCTCTCAGAAACAGAAGAACCTCTTTTCCAAAGCAACATATTCTTGACCCAGATTTTGAAGACAAAATACCTTTAAAGTATATATGTTGGTTGCTTAGCTCCTCACAGTCAAAAAATTCAAAGAAAACACAATAATATACATAATCCAGATTGTTAATTTTCTATTTTTATGTGGCTTATTTGGTTTTACTCTATTATTTTTTAATATTTATTTTATTATCTTTACTCCTTTAATCTATCACTGTCTGTGCTCTGTCTCTTTAAAGACTTTATTTTATTTTTTAAACCATTTACTTCCTTTTGTGACTGTCTATACTTTATTTTTTCTTCTCTCTCCCAAGCCTATTGTTACCTACTTAGAGGTCTTTTATGTCTGAATCTGTCCTATTGCATATCTGTAATTATTTACTGTCCAGGAGCGCTTCTTAAAATGCTAAGTGCTTCTTAAAAACTTAAGCTGCAGCATTGCTAGGACAAATAGGGCCTTGCGTGCTTGCTCTGCCCAGTACAACATGGTGGAAAAGGTCCATTAACTGCCTCTGAGCCACACACGCCACCCCAGTTCCAAGTATGCAGAGGGTCTATGTCGAGCCATTAAGCAAGCTGTAGCACTCTGTTCACAAACCCCATTTAAATGCTTCATAGTCAGATCTCCAGAGAGAGTCATAGTTTGCACTGGCAGCATGGCCCAGAAAGTTGGCATTTCAAAACCATGACTTTTTTTGTGCTACCAGTGAATCAGGAAAAACTTTCTTAAAGGAGCCATGGCATTAAGCCGTGATTAACTCTGGTTTTTTTTTTTTTTTTTTTGTGTGTGTGTGTGTGTGCCTAGAATTCCTTCCCAGACTCTCTCAGGTTTTAAGTGGATTTTAGTTGGCCACGAGGGCACCAATTTGTTGTGAGGAGGCCATATCAGAATGGTTGATGACTATTTGTTTAGTATGTTGTCAAGACCAGCTCCTTGTCACAGCAGACCTACAGTCTGTAGGTATGGCCCTGGCTCTCTTTTATGTTCTCATGGTAATTCCTCTCTGTTCTAATCATCTGTTCCCTTCTTTACCTCCCTACTGGGCCCATTTCTCATTTGGAATGAGAAATGCCATACCTCTCTTTGTGTTCATTGTTTCTATAGTGTCTAGCACAGTACCTGGCGTTTCTTCACATAGTAAATATCAAATGGGCAAAGGAACACAGAAGGCACGTGTAGCTTTGCGAAGGTTCAGCCAGTCCTTTAGAAATTTGCCTAAGTGATAGCTTAGCAACACGAGTGTCCAAAGACCTTCTCCCTATGTCAGCTGAGGTCAGTCAGAAATGGGTCTGGGAGAGCAACTATTTTAGTACCTAAATGATGATGTGAGAGCCCATTTGGTCCTGAAACCATTTCTTAAAATTGAAAATGATTTCTTTTAATACAATATACTTAGATAATAGTTTTTCCTGCCTCTGTTCCTCCAACATCCCTCCATCTGCCCAAATATGCAGCCTTTCTTTTTCTTTCTCATTTAGAAATCACACCAACCTCTAAAAATGAAAACAAACCATAATAGGACAAAACAAAGAAACAAATATCAAAAAGAGCCAAAGAAAAACAAGAAACACATACAGGTGTAGAGACACATATATTTGCAAAAGCACAAAATTGGAAGCCATAATACAAAAGCAAAAGACTTTTAAGACAAAGACTAAAGCCCAGAAAAAGCAGTATGAGACCAAAAATACCACTGAGTTCTTTTTGTATTGGGTGTCTCCTGATGGGCATGGGGCCTACCCCTATTTGTGGCTTGTATAACCAGTGAGACTCTGTTGAAGAAAACTAATTTTTCCTTTTGAGAGTGGCTAACAACAAGAAATAGTAATGGGGGCTTGTGTGCACTCCCACCTCAGTGCTGGGACCCTAACCGGCTTAGATCTGTGTAGAGCGTGTGCATGCTGCTATAGTCTCTGTGAGTTTACGTGTCTCAGTCCTCTTGTGCTTCTGTTTGGAAGACCCTGATTCCTTGGTGCCCTCCATCCCATCTGGCTCTTAGAATATTTTTGCTTCCACTTCTGTAGAGTTCCCTGAGCTCTGAGATGAGGTATTTGATGGACACATCCCATTTAGGACTGAGTGTTTCAAGGTCTCTCACTCTCTGTACTTTGTCTAGTTGTGGTTCTACTTATAGATAGAAGCTTCTCTGATGATGGCTGAGCAAGACACTTATCTGTGAGTACAGAAGAATGTTCTTAGGAGTAATTTTTGTTACTATGTTCCTTTAGCAGAAGTATTTGGTTTTCCCCTAGATCCATTGCCTATCTCGTCTCAGGTTCTTGGCCACCTGAGAAGTGCCAAGTGTGAGGTTCTATCTTATGGAGTGGGCAGTAAATTCAATCAGATAGAGGTTGGTTACTCTCCCATCTTTTGTGCCACTGTTACACCAGCATATCTTACAAGCAGGTCACCATTGCAGATAGAAAGTTTGTAAATGGCTTGGCGTTTATCTGTCTCTTATGGTAGCATTCAGAGAACCCTCCAGTACCAAGAACACTAGTCCATAGTAGTGAAGGCTCTAGGTAAGCACCAGTTTGAATTTTCTGTTTTCTGTGATTTGTATAGGTGTTGTCTTCAGCAATAGGACCTTATTAGTTTGTAAAGAGCAAGTAGTAACTTTGGTAATAGCCTGATTTGTTTGGATAGTTTCCATGGGGCACCTTTGGGTAATGACTCAACTAAATGTAACCTATTCTTGGAACTGGAGGTTTCATTTGGTGCCTAGAGATGTCTAATTTGGGCTTTGTGACCCCTGTTATTTGGTGATTGTAGTAATGAGGCGAGCGGGCCACGTCTTCTGCCCGGCTAGCTTAACCCCCAAAATAACCACATAGAAATTGTATTAATTAAATTACTGCCTGGCCCATTATATCTAGCCTCTTCTTGGCCAACTCACACATCCTGATCTAACCCATTTCTACCAATCTGTGTAATACCACGAGGTCGTGGCTTACCGGGAAAGATTCTAACCAGCATCAGTCTCAGGCAGGAGCTTCATGGCATCTGCCACACTGCTCTTCTTTTTAGCATTCCGTTCTGTCTACTCCACCTACCTGATTTCTGCCCTATCAAAAGGCCAAGGTAGTTTCTTTATTTACCAACGAAAGCAACACAAATACAGAAGAATCTCCTACACCAGGTGATTACATTTAGATTTAATATATAGATATATTTGAAGAAACTTCTATTGTAGTAAGTTTCCACTAGAGCTCTTCAATGGCCCTTAGTTTTAGCTGTTCCTCCCCAGATTTTCTTGCTTAACTATCCTTTCCTTCCTCTTTTCCATTTAACCCCCCCTTTCATCATCCATCCAGAACTGTGTATTTTATTTCCCTTGCCTCAGGAGATCTTTTCCTCCTCCCTAATCCTTTACTTTGTTCCTAACTTCTGTGGTTATATGTATTGTGGCCCCTGAAGCAATATTTTAATGATGTAGAAGCTGAGGTGCATATGGCAACAGCTGTTATCCTTGAAGGACCGATCATTGGAGGAGACTTTTCATCTGCAACCCTCCAGCCATTCTGCCCAGTGCTCTTTCCTCTCCCATCAGCAGCCTCTTCTCAGAGTCTGCAATTCCGTGGGCCAGGGTTTCAATGGCAGCTTCCATGGAGGAAATAACTGTGCATTGTGCTGTCACTTCCTCTTTCTTTGACCTCAGTTTACTGATAGGGAAGATCGTCCTTATGATAAATGATTCTCAGGTACATTCTACTGCCTTAGAGTAATAGAGCCCCATGGAGTGTCAGGAACATATTTGGGTCTCAAATCTAAACATCTTTTCCCTCTTTCCAGGCACAGATGGCCTTCCAGGATATCACACAGGAAGACAGTCCTGGACAGGTGACAAGGTTCAGCATGTACAGAGGGACCCAGCTGCTCAGACTGATCTCATGCCTCAGGTAGCCAGTTCGATGCTCCATTCTGCATCTGTGTGGGTTTGCTGTAAAGAAACCCTCCTCTCAGCTTATGCTGAACTTCCCCCAAGGAAACTGCAAAACACACACTCTCCAATTTTCCCGGAGAAATGAATGAAAGAACCTTGGGGGAAGAGAGGGATTTCTCTTTAGCTCCACTTGTTTACTTTTCCATAAACTCCCAGGATGGCTTACATGTTAGCTGCTAATCACACCATCTGCTCGAACAGTGCCTCAGTAAATGGCTCGATTCATACTGTTCCTCCAAGAGAATCTTTCTAAGGACAATGTTTATGTCTCTGTTATCCTTCATTTGGCAATGTAGCACGAGATGAGCTATTTTAACTTTGCTGTCACTGTAAACACATATTGAATTTCCCGTTTCTTCACTGTGCAGAAAACAGGACAACTTCTCTGCCTTCATTCCACTTGACTCTGGGCATGGGTGGGGGTGGGGTGGAAGTGTAACTAGGCAGAGATTCTATTTTAAAAAGGAAAAAAACATGAAGGAGAGGAGTTCCAGACAATATTTCCCCTGAATTCTTTAATTTGCGATGAGTAGGTTCCAGCTGCGCGGCCAGGCAAAGAGAACAGAGTGTCCTTGGCGTTTGGAAAGGAGCAGCTATGCTGAGGGGCCTGGCTCCTCTAACCCATCTCATCTCTTAAGAGCCAATGTCAGTGGTATAGCAGGAATTCTGAGAAATAGAGGCCAAGTCTTCCAGCAAGTCAAAAGCTAGATTGTGGAGGAAAGATGTGAAGAGGGCTTTTAGGGAATAGGAGATTAGTGGCAGGCTTCCATGTGAGGGGTTACGGAAGTTCAGACAGCAGCATGCTTCTGCTAAAGCGCTGGGTTAGGTGAATGCCACTCCCCGCTTGCCAAGCTCCTTAGTATAATGGTAGGTAATTCATTTTTCTGTTGTTTACTAAGCAGTCACATGTTAACTTGTGTGGGTGGTGGGAGGGGACCCTAGTAAAAGGGAGGCCTGTCTGTAAGACAAGAGATGAACAGTGGTTGGAGGAGAAAAATATTATGGGAAATTTCCTTGTTCAGATTTGACGGTAGGCTTCTCAAGTTTATAATCACATGAGGTTGTAACATCACTTTGATACTGTGCACAGGTTTGGGAATTCAGGATTAAAAAACATAGTGATATTATTAAGTTGTTTTAGTTTAATCAGCAAGACTCGGAGTGGCTGTTTAGGCCTGTAAGTGACTAGACATTCTCAATGACTGTAAAATAAAGGTGTGGCATGTTCTGACATGGGTCAGAAGACTGAGGAATGCCGTAATATGGTGCCTACTTTGAAACTTGTTTGTACAGAGATCTCCAGTTACTGAAATAGACCAATTAATAGGTTAGTTAGGGCAGAGTTAAAGGGGATGTAGTCAGATGAGAGTCAGCGATGGATGGGATGATAATTGACATATGATAGCTAAAACTTCGAGGATAACTGGAAGTTGAAATGAGAGCACAGGAGGATTATAAGATGTCTCCCAGGTGGGTATAATTGCATCATTTGATTAGATCAGGAAAACAGGACATGCCTGAGCTATGAATGGATTTTTGGCTCATTACTCTGCATAAAAATTCGACTGTGTTCAAGAGGTTGAATTTGCTGTGACCAACATCTGTTTAAGTTATCTTGGAGTTCATCCATTGTGTGTTATGCCCTCTCCTTTCACGGTCTGCTGTGGAGAATTAAATAAATTGTAAAGCAATAAAAACCAACTAAGCATTGTATAATAAATTGATATGTAGACAGAAAAAGAATGAACAGTAATTTTTAGGTTTTAAAATTCTGTTAATATCTATGTCCGTGACATATATGAGACTCACAATATAATAAAATTTATTACTTGTTTGTTTGTTTACTTATTTGTGAGTATATGTGTGCACATGTGTGCACACACCATGGTATATGTGTGAACGGTAGTGGAAAATTTACAGGAGTTGGTTATTTCTTTCCACCCTGTGTATCTCAGAGAAGCAGTGAGTTTTGAGATGCTGTGGTGTATAGTTAAATTCCACTTAATAAAAGTAGAAAACTACTAGGAAAAATGTATCTGAATTGTAACAGAGAAGACACCTAGTATAGCTTAAGTGGTATGATTACTACATGCCATAGAATAAATTAACATGAGAGGGTTGAAAGATCTTTCTCTACAAATGTGTTTGTTCACACTCTCTCTAGTCAACCATTCTGGTATCATTCTTCATCAGCAAAGGCGAGGTGTTAGAGTTCTAGACATCACATTTGTATTTGAAGCATCCAGATATAGGAACAGAGATGTAAGAGGTGCCTGTTTGCTCTGTTTTTGGGCATTATAGCAGATTTTGCATGTCTAAACACATTCAGTCAGCAGTGATGTGGGGGAATATAATGAGAAATGTACCTTTAAGTGATACCATCATTTTTGGGACTATCACAGTGTGCACTCACAGATGTCTAGAGGTAAATCACTTAAAGCGACTTCTTGATACACTCAACAGGTGTGACAAGCTTGACATTTATGAGGTTGCTGTCAGTAGAACATGCCACATTGTTCCATGGAGAATCTTTATGGAGGCAGCAATACATTCTAAGATATTGTTAAACTATATTACAGTATATACATAAATGAATTATACTCATTATTATTATCAAGAATTACTTCTGTACATTTTTATATTGCTATAATTCTGTACAAGTGACAATGTGCGAGGTTTGTTTACTACATTACAGACAAAAGAATAATGTACGGCACTATGATGTTACAGTGACCATAGTGTCACTAAATGATGGGAATTTCCTAGCTTCATTATCATTTTACAGGATCATAGCTGAATAACTAATCACAAATGTATCTCATTTGTGAGTTTAGTCACTGAACACATGTACTTTCAAGAGAGGCTGAAAATTGTGCTATTAGAGAGATATGCTAATATTTGGGCAAAATTTAGTGATCTGTTAACCAAAGAATTTTGAGAACAATAATGGGCTAGATAATAAGCAATTTTTGCCACAACACATAATCTAAGTACAGATATTTGCCATAAAAAAAAGACAGAAAGAAAGACTGTCTAAATTATCTGGTGGGATGGTACTAGCAAATTCAATATGATAACAAAAATTTACATTTATTTATTATACTTATTCTATGTGTGTATGTCTGTTTCTATGTGGGTACTTATGTGCAACTCTGTGTGTGTATGTGTGTACATGTGTAAATCACAGTACAGAATTGCAGGAAGAGGTTCTGTCTTACTGTAAAAATTCCTGGGATTGAATTCAGGTCATCAGATTTATTGGCAAGTGCCTTTACCCAGTGAACAACCTGTTGGCTCCAGAATATAATATTAATATTTTAGTCTATATTTATGCATGTGTGTGCACATGTGTGCATACCTAGAGATCATAAAACATCATGTAGGAGTTAGTTCTTCTGTCTACACTGTGGGTCCCAGGATTGAACCCAGGTTGGCAACAAGTTTGGAGGGCGTGTCCAAAGCAAGCCTTTCACACTGGAGAAACCCAATATGAATTGCCTGGGGTTGCTTCAGAGGAACTTAACAAAGGGTAAAGTAAATTGCAAGCACAAATAAAATTCAGACTAAAAGGAAGTTTAGAAAGTGAATTGCTCTTAGAGAAATTTCTATTCCAGTGCTTAGGCCAAATTATTTTCTTTTTCCTTTTTGTCCCCTTTCCTTTATTTCTTGCCCACCCCTCTCTCATCATGGGCTCATTCTGTAGCCCAGGCTGGTCTGGAATTTAGTATTTAGCCTCAACTTGTGATCTTCCTCTCTTATCCTCCAAATGCTGAGATGACAAGTACAAACCAACTCTAGGTAATTTTTTCCTCTCTTCAATATATTTGCCTAGTTTTCGTTAGTATTCACATTATTAGGTGTCAAGACGTCATTCTAAAATTAACAAGAAAAGCTATGGTCCAGTAGTTAGTAAGCTTCTCGTAGGCAGAATGAAGCAAGTGGTCTACTTTACCTACTGTCTCATTTAGGGTTTCTATTGCTGTGCAGAGACACCATGACCACAGCAACTCTTAAAAAGCAAAGCAATTAATTGGGTTGGCTTACAGTTTCCGAGGCTTAGTCCATTATCATCATGGTGGGACATGGTGGCATGCAAGCAGACATGGTGTTGAGTGTTCTACATCTTTATCCGCAGGCAACAGAAAGTGAACTGTCTGTCCCACTGAGTGTAGTAAAGGAGACAGACCTCAAAGCTTTATTCTTTATTTTATGTATTATAGAAAAATATCACAATGGTAAGTAAAATGTCTAAAAGTATGTACAATGTTATGTGTGTATTTTTTTCGTCCCTTCAGTGACCACATAGTGAGATGCTTCCTCCAACAAGGCTACCCCTACTCCAACAAAGCCACATATCCTAATAATGCCACCACCTATGAGTTTATGGGGGCCAATTACAACCTAAGTACCATACCTACAGTGCTTTACTCTCTAGCCATTACAGATTTCCTTATCTGTCTGGAAGGAATGCTTAAACTTAGCAGAAAACAGAATGACAATTTGGAGTTGATTCAATAACAATATAAGGCTACTGGTAGATGGATATTGGAAACGGGTTTAGATTTATAGTTCAGACACAGGATAGTAGGTGGAATTCTTTAGTGAATCCCTTTGTTTCCCAGAGTCTTTTGTTCCTATCTGCTTGTTGTGAGGGGAATAGGTGAAATAATTAGCAAATTATGAATTATTATAAGGATCTTAATTCTTATTATTACAAGAAAGTGTGTATTTCTGTGGAAAACTTGGTTTTTTTATATTAAACAAACACCATAATTTTGACTTTAGGAATGGACACATTTTTATAGATTTATGTTGTTAAGTGACTTGTCCATTGCATTGTTCTTCCCAGGCTAATGCCAAAAATAGTCTTTCCACTCTCTGTCTCTGTACCAAATGTCTCATTATCCTTTGGGGAAGTCCCAGGGTAGATGCCATTTTGTAAACAACATCATTAAAGATTAAGAAAAGAATCATGAGTCATTGCTATGTAAGCTATAGGGAGGGTCCTGAATGATGTCCCAGGTAGAAATGTACCCTCTGTGGAAAACTTTTTTCTGTATTTTATGTGCTATAGAAAAACATCACAATGCTGAAATGTCTGAAAGTATATGCAATCTTATTTGTGTAAATTTTCCTGTTTTTTCTCATTAATGCTAGTGAAATAAAGCATTTTTGTTTCATTTTTAAAAAAAAATCATTCATTTTATTTTTTTATTATGTGTATGAGTCCTGTGTGTCTGGTATACCAGGAGGCCAGCAAAGGGTGTTAGATTCCCGGGAATTGGAGTTTCAAGTGGTTATGAACTGCCAGGTGTGTTCTGGAAACCAAACCCACATCCTCTGCAAGAGCAACAAATGCTCTTAATTGCTGAGTCATCTCTCCAGCCTGTTACGTAATTGACATAACATTTTAATTAAGATATACATTGTAGAATGTTTAGATTTGGATAACTGAGTGCATCTCTCTCCCACCCTAAATAGTGATTAGTTCTTTGTAGTGAATGTGTTTAAAATCCCCTTTTCTATCCAGTTTGAAATGTACAATGCGTTATCACTTCAGAGTGACATGGAACCTATGGCTGACACTGATTGGGTGGCCAAGAATCTAAGATTAAGTAGGGCATGGACCCAAGGAAAATCCACATTCTATTGTTCTACTGAAAGAATGTAGTAGCAATATAATGACTCCTAATGAGATTCTGCTGTCAGTCAGTGTCTTGAGCAGCCATCATCAAAGAAGCTTTTGCAGTAGATGGAAACAGACATAGAGTCACAACTGAACAATGTGCAGAGACTGAGAGACCTTGGAACACTCAATTCTAAATGGGAGGTCCCCATCAAACTTCTCCCCTTAGAACTCAGGGAACTCTATGAGAGAGGAAGCAGAAAGACTGTAAGAGACAGAGGGAATGGGGGATACCAAGTAAACAATATCTTCCATTAACAACCATCAAAACAAAACAAAACTAGAATCACAACTTATTTTTCAAACAGAAACTTTGAAAGCCAGAAGAACCTGGAGCAGCAATGCATTCCAAGTCCTAAAGGACTATGATAAGCAGTGTATACTAATAAGCCCAGCAAAACTACCAGCTATAATTGAAGGAGACAGAAAAAAACTTTTCATGATATAAACAGCCTAAAATTATAACTATAGACAACAAATCAAACTTAACAAAAATACAGAAAGCAGTATATATTTTTTCAGGACAGGGTTTCTCTATGTAGCTTTCTAGAATTTTTCGAGACCAGGTTTGACTTGAACTCACAGAGATCAGCTTGCCTCTGCCTCTCAAGTGCTGGGACTAAAGATAGGCCAAGAAGTAGTAGTTTGGATTGAAGTGAGGAATGAGTACAGCAGAGCAACTGTGAACATAAATACTAAGCCACAATTATTAAATTACAAAATGTTACTGATGACAAAAACAACATCACTAAATATCAACGACATGATGATTGCAATTAACACACACATTTCAATAATCACTTTATATATCAATGACTTCAATGCTCTACTTAAGAGATAAAAGCTGATTAACTTGATGAAGAGATAAAACCAGTATGTCTGCAGCCAAGAATCACATCTCTGCTCTTAAGACATATACTGAATTAGAGTAATAAGATAAACAGAAATATTACAATCAAATGGATAGGAAGAAAGCAGGCATCAATATCTCAATAGCTACAAAATCAATTTCAAACTTAAACTAGTCAGAGGAGATAAACAAGGACACTTCATTTCAATCAAGAGGACAGTTAACCAAGACGACTCTGCTATCTCAAACATATGCATCAAATTCTAGTGAATCCACTTTCCTTTAAAAAATTACTACTGCTTTTAAAGACACATATCAACACCCACCTAGTAACAGTAGATGATTTAAGCATCCTGTTTTCTCTGATAGACAGGTAGTTTAGACAGAAGGGTCAACAGAAACATTGGATTTCCTTGGCATCAGTATCAAATGGACTTAACAGATATCTCCAGAATAATCCATACAAATAGCAAAAAACACACATTATACTCAGTAGCACATCAAAACTGTTCTAAACCAGACCACACCCTGGTACCCAAAACAATCTTTACAAATTCAAAAAGATTGAAATCATTTCCTGTATTCCATCTGACCATAATATAGTAAAACTTTAAATTGATAGAAAAACAAATGAGGAAATACACAAATTCACAGAAGATTAAAAAACTCATTGCTGAATTCTGAATAGGTCAAACAAAAAAATCAAGAAAGAAATTTTAAAAAGACTTCCTGGAACTAAATGAAAATAAAAACACAACACAACAAAACCTCTGCAACATAATGCAAGTGGTCCTATGAGAGAAATTTATTGCTTTAAGTGCCTAAATTAAAAAATCATCAAGAGCCAAAATAAATGACTTGGTGATACAATTCAAAAAATTAGAAAATAAAAACAAATGAAATCCAAACACAGTCTTTGGCAAGAAATTATAAAAATCAGAACAGAAATCATTGAAATATTAAAAAAGAAAACAATACAAAGAATCAATGAAACTAACAGCTTGTTCTTTGAGAAAAAAACCAGAGTAACAGTCCCTTGGTTCAACTAACCCCTCCCCCAAAGATAGAGAGGTCTCAGATTAACAGAATCAGAAATAAAGAAGGGAAACATTCAACATATATCACAGAAATTCAGAATACTATAAAGGAATATTATAAAAACCTGTATTCCATTAATCTGGAAAATCTAAAGGAAATAAATTAATTTCTAGATACAGCCAAACTACCAAAGTTAAGCCAAGAACTAAGCAACCCAAACAGATCCATATCACACAATGAGATTGAAATAGTAAGAAAAATCCTTCCAGCTTAAAAAGTAGTCCAGGGGCAGACAGATTCATAGAGACTTTTGTCAGATTTTTCAAAGAAGATCTATATTCAATCCTTATTAAACTGTTAAAAAAACAGAAACAGAAGGATACTTTCACTAAGCCAACATTACTCTAATACCTAAACTAGGTAAAGACACAGCAACCAAAACAAAAATCAACAAGGAACTATAGGCCAGTTCCCTGGAGAACATAGACTCAGCAATACTCAGTGAAATATCTGCAAATAGAATAATGACATACATCAAAAGATTATCCATGATCAAGTTGGCTTTATATTTGAAATGCAGAGATGGTTCCACACACACAGGTTAATCAACCTGTCATAAACCAAATAATTGGACTTAAAAACAAAAATCATCTCAATAGATACAGAAAAAGCTTTTCACGAAATCCAACATATATTCATGATAGAAGTTCTAGTGGATGTAGGGCTAGATGGAACTTACCTCAGTATAATGAAAGCTATATATCAGAAACTCACAGCTAACATCCTCCTGAATTGAAAAAATCTTGAAGAGATCCCACTGAAGTCTGGAAGGAGACATGGTATCCCACCATCCCACTCCTTTTAAATATTGTGCACAAGGCAGTAGTTGGAGTATTAAGGCAAGAGAAGTAAGTTCAAGGGAAACAAACATGGAAACAAAATGTCAATTTGTAGATAACATGATATTATATATAAGGGATCCCCAAATTTCTACCAGGAAACTTCTAGAAACAACAAACAAATCCAGCTATGTGCCATGATACAGAATAAAGTTGCACAAATCAATATTTTATATACCAACAACAGACAAATGGAAAAAGAGATAATGGACACACTCACATTCAAATAGCCCCAAAGAAACTAAAATATTTAGGAGTAATCCTAATCAAGGAAGCAAAGGTCCTGTACAAAGAAAATTTCAAACATTTCACAAAAGTGATGAAAAACACTTGAAAATGGAAAGACATCCCATGCCCATGGATTTTTAGAACCCATATTGTGAAATTCATCATTTTTACTGAAAGCCATTTACAGATTCAATATAATCCTCAATGAAATCCCTATCTCATTCATCATAGACAGAAAAAAATCCCACTATAAATTCTTATCAACTCACAAAATTTCCTGGATAGTCAAACAATCCTGAACAAGAACAATATTGGAAGAATTAGTATTTCAGATCTTAAGATATATCACAGAGCCATCAAATAAAATCGGTATGGCACTGGCACTAAAATAGATGTGAAGATCAAAGGAGCCGAGTCAAACACCCAAACATAAGCACACTTAACTTCAGCTATCTGATATTTGATAAAGATGTCAAGAGAATAAGTTGGAGAGAAGAAAAAGCTACTTCATCAAATGGTTCTGGGAAAACTGGCTGTCCACCTGCAGAAAAATGAAATCAGAGCCATTTCTAACACCTTGCACAAAAATAACTTCAAGTAGATCAGAGATCTAAACACAAAACCTGAAACAGTGAAACTGCTAGAAAAGACATAGGCAGTAACATACATGATATAAGTGCAGGAAAGAATTTTGTGAATAAGACTCCATTTGCTCAAGAATTGAGGCCAAGCATTGATATGTGGGATTTTGTAAGACTTAGATGGTTCTTCACAGCTAAAAAAATAATCATCCAGTTGAGGAGGAAGCCCACTGGTGAAGAAGGAGGCTTAAAAGAAATCCCACACTAGCTTTGAATTGAGTATAACAGAGGGTTATTTATTTAGGGGTAGATTCATAGATCAGAATCCTCTGCTCGAACAGGGAACAGCAACCGAATCCCACAGCCAGAAAAAAGGCCGGATGTGTTCTTTATATGGGCATAAATAGTGTAAGAAGCCACGCCCAAGTGGGCGGGTAACTTAAAGGCTACTGGTGGTAGGAATGCCTATAGCACCTCCTCCTTTTGTTTAAATAAGACAGTTCTAAGCCAAATACAAAATTATATACAATAAAAACATGTGATAAATGTTTCAATAATTATCCTATCCTAATGAGTTTAAGTCTTGTATAATAAATAACTTGGCCAATTCATGAGAGGAAAGTAACTACAACTATCTAGGCTTCACACTGGGTGGGAGATATCCTTTACCAGCTATACATCTAACAGTGGACTAATATTGACAATTGTAGTAGGAGACTACTCAGCCCCGAAATAATCACACACAGAGAAACAATATTATTTGCAATACTGTTTGGCCAATAGCTTAAGCATATTTCTGGCTAACTCATATCTTAAATTGACCCATCTCCATTAATCTGTGTATTGCCACAAGGCTGTGGCTTGCCAGGTAAATTTCCAGCATCTGTCTCTGGAGGGGCTATGTGGCTTCTCTGTGACTCTGCCTTCTTTCTCCCAGCATTCAATTTAGTTTTCCCCACCTCACTCTGTTCTGACCTGCTCTGCTTATAGGCTCAAAGCAGTTTCTTTATTAACCAATGGTATTCACAGCATACATAGGGGAATACCACATCAGACAATAAATGAAGATTGCAACAAACAGAATAAAAATTTGACCTTTTATTAAAAGAGCCTGAGACCTGAACAGAGAATTCTCAAAAGAAGAATAAAAATGGACTCCTCATTACTTCTTCTGCTGCTCCAAATCTAACCCCTGGTCTCATCCCCAGAATTGCATCAGAATGCCTGCTGAAATCTTTTTCCTCTCTCATCCCACCCCTAGGGATCAGAAAGTTTGTCATCCCTTCTCCAACACTTCCCATAATCCCAGCCTCCAATATCAACAGGCATTCACCTCGAACACATCAACACCAGAACAGGGAAACTGTAACCTATCTGAAGATTTTCACCATTCCCTCCTACCTTCTAAATCCAATCCCCCAGTCTCACCCCCAGTGCTGCAACAGAACACCAGCTGCAGTCCCCCCAATATCCGTGGATCCCACAAATTCCCCCTCCTTACCTCCTTCAACCCACTAGCTGCTTTATTCTAGTTCCCAACTACAAAAGCCATTCCTGCCAGGGAAGCAGGTAGGCTGACTGTAGATCTTCCCCTCTCTTCTGTTCCTCCAGATCCAATCCTCCAGTCTTGTTCTCTTCACGCTTGACACCCATTCCAAGGAGACTAAATAAGCCAACCCTGGTGGAGCACTGTCCTTTCCTCCCTCCTGTGAAAGCTTTCACATCCCTAGTCCTTCCCCATCCCTAAGTGTCAGCTGCCAATACCCAGAAACACATTTTACCTGGAACCCCCAGTGGCCAAACCTATCAAGCTCACATAAAATTTCCTACCAGGCAACACACAGCCATAACATTCTACTAAAGTCAAGATATGAAACAGAAAACAAGGAACAAATCACCCACCCAACAAAACAAAATCAGACATTAGCGCCTAGACCTATAATCATCCTAATCTCAGATACCTAGATGCCAGATTAAAAAAATGCAATCACTAACATCTGGGGCAGTATGTCTTCATTAGAGCTCTACAACTCTACCACAGCAGGGCCAGAATATTCCAATAGCTGAAGCACAAGGAAAAAAAATCCTTAAAAATACCTTATGAAAATGATAGGGTTAAGGAGGAAGTGAATAAATTCCTTAAAGAAATCCAAGAAAACACAAGCACACACTGGAAGGAAATGAATGAAACTGTTCAAGACACAAAATGGAAAAAGTCTCAAGGAGAAAAAAAATAAAAAAACAATGTATATTTTGACAAATAAAAGTTCTTAATTCAAAGTTAAAAAAAAAAGAAAATCTAATCTGAGGAAATTCTGGAAATGAGGAATTTAGTAATTCAAGCATGAACTACAGAGGCAAACTTAACCAACAGGCTATTAGAGCTAGAAGAGAGAATCTCAGGCATTGAAGATGTGATAGAGAAATTGATACATTGGTCAAAGAAAATGTTAAATCTAAATTACTCCAGATACAAAGCTTCCAGGAAATCTGAAACACTATGAAAGTTCAAAATCTGAAAATCATATGAATAGAGGAATTGATTCCCCAGTTCAAAGAAACAAAAATATTTTCTGTATTTTTATTTAAAAATTTACTTTTTAATTTTGCATACCAACCCCAGTACCCCTCCCTCCACTTCTCCAGCTCCTACCTTGATCGTCCCATCTCCATTCATTCCTGGGGGTGGGTAAGGATTTCCTTGGGGAGTCAACAAGCTCTGGTATGCCAGCTTGAGGCAAGACCAAGCTCCTCCCAATCACATATCAAGGCTAAGCAAGATATCACACCATAAGGGCAAAAAATATTTTCAATAAAATCATAGAAGAGAATATTCCTCACCTAAAGCAGGAGATTATTATAAAGATACAAGAAGCTTACAGAACACCAAATAGATTGGACCAGAAAAGAAAGTCCACTTGCCACATAATAACCAAAACATTAAATGTACAAAACAAAGACAGAATATTCAAAGCAGCAAGGAAAAAAGACCAAATAACATATAAAGGCAGATCCATTAATGTTACACCAGACTTTTCAATGGAGACTCCAAAAGTCAGAAGGTCCTGGACAGGTGTGCTGCAGACTGTAAGATACCACAGATGGCAGCCCAGACTACAATACTCAGCAAAACTTCCAGTCATCAGAGATGTAGAAAATGAAACATTCCATGATGAAGACAGATTGAGGCAACATTTATTTATAAATCCAGTTCTACAGAAGGTACTAGAAGGAAAATTTCAACCTAAGGAAGTTATCTAAAACTGTGAAAACACAGGTTATAAATAACAACAAACCAATAAACTCTAAGGGAAACACATGCACACGCACATTCTCTCTCTCTCTCTCTCTCTCTCTCTCTCTCTCTCTCTCTCTCTCTCTCTCACAAACACACCACCACCACCACCACCACCAAGATACCAGGAATGACCAATCATTAATCATTAATATCTTATAATATAGATAGAATTGATTCCCCAATAAAAAGGCAGAGACTAATAGGATGGATGTGAAAACAGGATTCTTCTGCTGCATCCAAGAAACACACCTCAACATCAAGAATAAACATTTCCTCGGGGTAAAGCTTTGGAAAAAGATATTTCAAGCAAAAGATCCCAGGATGCAGACTAGTGTTGCTATTTTAATATTTAGCAAAATAGACTTCAAACCAAAATAAGTCAGAAGAGATAGGGAAAGAGACTACATACCCATCAAAGCAAATATTTACCAACATGCCATTTCAATTAACATTTATGATCCCAAACATGAGGACACTATATTTGTAAAAGCCACACTACGTCAGCTTAAATTTTATATTGACCTTCAAGCACTGATAGTGGGAGAATTTAATACCTCACTCCCACCAATGGACAAGTCATGTAAATATTAAAGCTAACAGACGTTAGAAACCTAATGGTCCTGATAGATATTTACAAACCATTTCACTCAAACACAAAAGAACATACCTTCTTCTTTGTACCTCATAAAACTTTTTCCAAAATTGGCCACATACTCAGACACAAAGTCTCAGCAGGTACAAGAAAATCAAAACAACTCCCTATATCTTATCGGAACACCATAGATCAACAACAGCAGAAACAACAGGAAGCCTACAAACTTTTGGAAACTGAACAACTCTACTGAATGAAAAAGAAGTTAAGACAGAAATGAAGAAACAAATTAGAGACTTTCTAGAATTAATGAAAATGAATACACAGCATACCTAAACATATGGCACTCACTGAAAGTGGTGTTAAGAGGAAAGTTCATGGCACCAAGTGCCTACATAAAAAAATTGGAGATATCTTATACCAGCAACTTAACAACACACCTGAAACCATAGACCAAAAAGTAGTAAACACACCCAAGAGGAGTAGATGTCAAGAAATAATCGAACTGGTGACTGAAAACAAAATAGAAACAAAGAAAACAATACAAAATCAGCAAAACCAAGTTGATTTTTTTGAGAAAGTCAACAAGATAGACAAACCCTTCTAAGCTAATTAAAAGGAAGAAAGAGAATATCCAAATTAACAAAATCAGAAATGAAAAGAGGGACATAACAAGAGACACTTTGTAAATCCAAATAACCTTTAGGTCATACTTAAAAAACCTGTACTTTACAAAACTGGAAAATATAAAAGAAATAGATATTTTCTTTATAGATACCATGTAATAAAATTAAATCAAGATCAGATAAACAATTTAGATAGACCTATAACCCCTAGTGAAATAAAAGTAGTCATTAAAATTCTCCCAACTTGCACAAGCCCAGGACCAGATGGTTTTAGTGCAGAATTCTACCAGACTTTCAGAGAAGAGTTAGTGCCAATACTCCTCAAATTATTTCACAAAATGGAAACAGAAGGAACATTGCCAAATTCATTTCACGAGGCCACAGTTACCCTGGTATCTAATCCACATAAAGAATCATCAAAGAAAGTAAATTATAGATCAGTTTCCCTCATGAATATCGATGTTCTAATACTCAATAAAATACTGGGAAAGTGAATCCAAGAACACATTAAAAAGATCATCCACCATGATCAAGTAGGTTTCATCCCAGAGATGTGGTGATAATTTAATACATGAAAATCAGTGAATGTAATCCACTATATAAATAAATTGAAAGTCAAAACCTGCAGGATAGTCTAATTAATTTTAGAAAAGATCCTTTACAAAATTCAACAATCCTTCATGAAAAAAGTCCTGGAGAGATTATTGATACAAGAGACATACTTAAACATAATAATGTCAATTTACAGCTATCCCATAGCCAACATCAAATTTAATGGAGATAAACTCAAAGCAATTCTACTAAATTCAGAAAAAGTCAAGATTGTCCACTCTCCACCTCTATTCAATATAGCACTTAAAATTTTAGCTAGAGTAATAAGAGAACTGAAGGAGATCAAAGGGATACAAATTGGAAAGGAAGAAGTCAAAGTACCTTTATTTGCAGATGATTTGATTGTATACAATAAATGACTATAAAAAATTCTACCAGGGAACTCCTTCAGCTGATAAACTCTTTTAGGAAAGTGACTGGATACAAGATGCACTCAAAATGATCAGTAGCCCTTCTCTATTCAAGATTGAGAAAAAAATCGGGGAAACAAAGCCTTTCAAATTGTGATCTTGATGCCTCTTGCTCATATAATCTTTCTATCTGACTGGACTCCAAAAGCTTAGCCTGGTGCTTAGATACTGTTCCATATGCTGGGATGCCTTGCTCAGCCTTGCTTCAGGATCTGGGTGAGGGTGGAAGGGCTTGCTCCTGCCTCAACTGAATGTGACAGGCGTTGTTGACTCTCCATTGGAGGTTTTACCCTTTCTGAAGAGTGTTTCGCTTTTGTTGGGGGGAGGTGGATGGGAGGGGGAGGGAGAGAGAACTGTGTTTGGTATGTAAAATGAATAAAAATTTAAATTAAAAAACTTTCACAATAGTCTCAAATAATATAAAGTATTTTGGGGCAACTCTAAGCAAGTAAGAAGCTTATATGACAAAAAGTATTTGAAGAGAGAAATTGATGAAGATATCAGAAGGTTGAAAGATTACCCATGCTCACGGATTGGTAGGATTAACATAGTAAAGATGTCTAGCCTATCAAAAGCAATATACAGATTCAATGCAATCCCCATCAAAATTCCAACACACTTCTTGACAGAGCTTGAAAGGGCAGTTCTCAACTTCACATGGAAAACCAAATATCCTGGGATAGCTAAAACAATCATGAACCATGAGAGAACTGATGGAGGTTTTAACATTCCCTACTTCAAGTTGTACTACAGAGCTATAATAATACAAACCATATAGTATTAGCATAAAAATAGACATGTTGATCAATGAAATAAAATGAAAAGCCCAGACATAAATCAACACACATGTGGACACCTGACTTGTTAATAAAGAAGGTAGAAAGACACACTGTAAAACTAGATAGTATCTTAAACAAAAGGCGCTCCTTCAAACTGAATGTCTGCAAGTTGAAGAATGCAAATCGATCCAAACTTCATCACCCTGCACAAAACTCAAGTTCAATCTTATTTGCTTCCAATTTCGAGGAGGATATATATATATATATATATATATATATATATATATATATATATATATGTTTTTCTTTGGGTTCACCTTGCTATATGGCTTCTCTGGGCTTGTGAGCTATAAGCTTAGTGTCCTTTGTTTTATGGCTAGGGTCCACTAATGAGTGAGTACATACCATAATCGTCTTTCTGGGTTTGGGTTACCTCACTCAGAATAGTGTTTTCTATTTCCATCTATTTGCATGCAAAATTCAAGATGTCATTGTTTTTTTACCTCTGAGTAGTACTCTAATGTGTATATATTCCACACTTTCTTGATCCATTCTTCCATTGAGGGGCACCTAGGTTGTTTCCAGGTTCTGGCTATTACAAACAATGCTGCTATGAACATAGTTGCACAAATGCTTTTGTAGTATGATTGGGCATCTCTTGGGTATATTCCCAAGAGTGGTATTGCTGGATCCTGAGGTAGGTT
>PVIU01020559.1:0-33720 GCA_004026605.1 Ondatra zibethicus
TAGATTGCCTTTGGTAGAATTGCCATTTTTACTATATTGATCCTACCAATCCAGGAGCATGGGAGATCCTTCCATTTTCTGGTATCCTCTTCAGTTTCTTTCTTCAAGGTCTTAAAGTTCTTGTCAAATAGATCTTTTACTTCCTTGGTTAGTGTTACCCCAAGATACTTTATGCTATTTGTGGCTATCGTGAAAGGTGTTGTTTCTCTGATTTCCCTCTCTGTTTCTTTATCCTTTGTGTATAGGAGGGCTACTGATTTTTTTGAGTTGATCTTGTATCCTGCCACATCACTGAAGGTATTTATCAGCTTTTCTTTAATTTTTTTTTCACAAGTTGGAAACTTAACTAGGTGGGGACTTGCTCTGAGGTCACCACTCTCTGTTTCATTTAGCACCAGGCTTTTCTTCAAAAAACTCATGTTATCTTAATATTTCAGGTTATGTTTCTTTACCTCCTGCTTGTGATTTGAGTTGAAAGTTCTTAGCTGTTCTTGCTGCCGTGCCTTTGCTCCACTATCATGGACTCTAACCCTCTCAAACTGTAAGTGTGGTTAAATACTTTCTTTTATAAGTTGCCTTAGGTATGCTGTTTACCACAACAATAGAAAAATAAGTCACACAGTTCCCTTTCTCTTTATTATTCTGTCCAGTACCACAATCCACTGAATGGTGCTACCCACATTTAGGGTGGGTCTTCCCACTTCAATTAACCTAATTTAGAATCTCTTGTGTAATGTTTTACTCTTTTGGCTTTTTGAAGGGCCTAACACCCACCTCCAAAATAAATCAAACACAGAGACTTATTCTTGGTTATGAATGCCTGGTCTTAGTTTAGCTTGTTTCTTGACAGCTTTTCTTAATTTAAATTATCCCATTTATCTTTGGCCTTGGGGCTTTTATCTTTCTCTCTTCCTGTGTACCTTTTCTTTCCTTCCTACTCTGTGTCTGGCTCTGTAGATGGGTAGCTGGGTGGCTGGGTGACTGCCCCCTGAATTCCTCCTCCTTCCTCTCTCTCTTTCCCAAATCCCTGTTCTCCTAGATTTCTCCTCATATGTATCCTCGCTTCCTGCCAGTCCCATCTATTTCCCTCTTCTGCCTTATAATTGGCAGTTCAGCTTTTTATTAGACTATCAGGTGCTTTAGACAAGCACTATAACCCAGCTTCACAGAGTTAACAAATGCAACATAAAAGTAACACACCTTACAGACATGCCTACAAGGTGATATTCATAATGCTTGTCAATCCCCTCAAGTTGACAATCAAGATTAACTATATGCCCTAAAGTAATAAGAATAATCTTGTAAAGAAAGTTAAGCAGATGATGTTACATTCTTGTGTACAATTATCCAAAAATTTTCTATGACATGATATAAAATTGTTATTTTTGTCTAACTCTAAAAGCGGTAGATCTTTCTTTTTGTTTGTTTTGAGACAGGGTTTCTCTGTATAGCTCTGGCTGTCCTTGAACTCACTCTGTAGACCAGGCTGGCCTGAACTCTGAACTGCCTCTGCCTTCTGAGTGCTGAGATTAAAGGCATGTGCCACCACCACCTTGCAGATCATTCTTTCTTAACTAGAGGTTGTTTCTAGTAGTGAAAACTGATCCTTCAGGACTGGAGAAATGGCTCAGAGTTTAAGAAAGAAATGGCTCTTCCAGAGGTTCTGAGTTCAATTCCCAGCAACCATATGGTGGCTCATAACTATCTAAAATGGGTTCTGGTGCCCTCTTCTCTCCTGCAAGCAGACATACACACAGAACAGTATATATATATATATATATATATATATATATATATATATATATATATATATATATATATATTAAATAAATTAAAATCTTTAAAAAAAATCCTGATCCTTCTTGTGGGAAGTGACAAAACAGAAAACTTGGTTTCATTGCCCAAAAGTTTAACTGTATTTGATGAACCTTATTTCTTATAATTGAATTTCTCTTATGTTTTCTTGGATGTTATATGAACAGCATTGCCAGTGAGTTCATGTATAATATACAAAATAGATGCAACAACAGTACTACCAAGTAATGGTGAATGGATAAATGTACCTTTGTGATGAAGCCAGACAGTGCAGATGTTCCTGTGTCTTGTATTATTGCTGAGGCTATTCCGTGTTTAACTAGCATCTCCTTGATGGCGAATCACAGGGAAATCTACCCAACTCTATTCTAGGAACCAAGGGGCCAAATGTCCTAGCTACCTTATCTTACTTAGCTCCTGTTAAACTGCTTGTTTGTGCCAGGACATGGTTTTTGCCTTTAAAAATCCCAAGGTCTGAACCTGGGCTATAACCAGGTCCCTGAACAGATGGGTGTCTTTGGGCCCAAGAGACTGGAATAAAGACTTTCCATTGGCTGTACATTGTGTCTGAGAAGTGATCTCTGTTGAGCTACCCATAATACTGGAGGATTTACAACTCAGTGATAGTTCATGCTTTAACAAGTAGCCTTTGTATATCTTCTGGCGGCCATTGCCATGCTTCATGTATTATCTTTAGTACCCTTTTGTGTCATGTATTTTAAATTAGATGTAGTTTACATTTTAACAAACAGGTTTCTAACTTGTCACTATAAGTGATGAAAAGAAAATATGATATATGAACACCTAGCAATACATTTTCTCATATTAAGCAAAATTTAAATAATATCTAGTAAGTTCATTTAATTTACTTCTCTAAATACATTATATTTATGTATGAAATTACCAAATAATAATGAAAATAATGATAAATTATTAAATTTACATTGTAAAATTTTATAAATTGATAATTTATACATATAAGTTTGTATGTTATAATTTATACAATTAATTTCCAGTAAAGACATGTGCCAATGGCCATGGCAGGGAAGTGGCAGGAGCATTTGAAGCTTGAGGGTTCAGTCCACAAGTAGACAAATCCCTGATAGATAAATCTTGAATAGGCAATCCCCAAGACCATAGACTCCAGAATATTGCTTCTGCTATACCTTTACATGGTTGCTGCTGTCATCTTTCTCTGGTATTTGGCAATGGTGTGAATGGATGTGGGGAGATCCCACTGTCTATAATGTAGTGTGTTTATCTCATGGAAATATCCTGTTCTACTGGGCATTTTAACCCATGAATTATTATGAAGATGATTTCTTCCTAAGCTGTACTGTATAATTGATAATACATAAAAGTTTAGAATTGTGATTACTTTAAGATCCCTTATAAGATTATCTTTCAAGATAAGGAATAAACTGAGTAGTGGTGGCACACACCTTTAATCCCAGCACTCCGGAGGCAGAGGCAGGTGGATCTCTGTGAGTTCGAGGCCAGCCTGGTATACAGAGGGTGTTACGGGACAGACTTAAAAGCTACAGAGAAACCCTGTCTCAAAAAAAAACAAAGAAAAGAAAAAAAGAAAGAAAGAAAAAAAGATAATAGTTTTGAGGAGAAAAACCCAAGATGGCAATTTTTGTTTTAGAAAGGCACATAATTGAGTGAGGAACTCCTTAGGTTCAGGGAACAAGGACAAAGCAGCTCAATTATCATTAGCTGACACACCTTTCATGATTGGTCCTTTCTTTGTAAATGCAAAATGCAGCCTACCAGTGAAAAAATTGCTTGCCTGTACTGTTAATCTATAACAAGATGCTTGCATATGAATGTACATGGGTTCTTGGGATAATTGGTTTTCACTTGTGATACATAAAATGTTTAATCATGTAAAGGATATGGAAAACATGATTTTTTTGCTTGTATTCATTGCAATCATTCACTTGAAAAACAGAATGTAACCACATTTTGTAGACACAGACTTCTGTCCCACCTGGTCCTGCAGCTGTTCAGACCTGAAGAAACACACAGAGGCTATATTAACTATAAATCGTTTGGCCTATTAGCTCAGGACCATTATTAACTAACTCTTACAACATAAATTAATCCATAATTCTCGACCATGTTTAGCCACATGGCTTGGTACCATTTATCAGTAAGGTACTCTCATCTTGCTTCCTCTGCAGCTGGCTTGAGACCCCATCTTTCTGCCATTCCTCTTCTAAGAATTCTCCTAGTCTGGTTGTCTTGCCCATACTTCCTAACTGGCTACAGTTAAATCAGCATTTTATTAAACTAACACAAATGACAAATATTTGCAGTGTAAAAAGCATTATCCCACAGCAACACTGTAATTTTTATATTACCTGAAAGATTTTGCTGGGGTATTTAAGCTGTAAAGGAAAGAATAAAAATATAGTTAACCCTAATAAGACACCTACCTAACAGTCCGTCTTCTTTCCCACTTGCTAGCCTATTACTAACTTTTGAATTGATTTGGGATGACTTAGAGTCTGAAGCCAGAGTTGTAACCAGAATTTTGGATCAGGTACAAATTGGAATTAGAACCTTGAAATTCAGGGTGACCCAAAGACTGAGAACCATGTATCACTCTTCTGGTCTACAACCTGTCAGATAGGGGTAACAACAACCAAAGAATCAAATGCCCACTGAACAAAGGCAAGACTAGATATGCCTATATCAAAGAACACTTTAAGTCTCATAACTCCAGATATTTAGATCCCAATGCAAAAAGACAAACATGAACAGTGAAGACCACCTGCCTCTACCATAAATAAGCACTCATACTATAATATTCCCTGAGAAAAATAATTTAGCTAAAGCACTGTATAAAGACTTCAAATGCAATTATTTAATATGTAAGAACCATAAAGAGGATATAAAAAATGTCCAACTGAAGACAGTGAAAGTACAGTTAATGAGATAATGAAAACAATTCAAAATGTAAAAACAGAAGTTAACGAAGAAACAGAATGACTAAATCAACCCAAACTGAAATATGACTTGAAAAGAAACACTCAAGGTGTCAAACAAAAAGCTCAGAGAATAACCTCACCAACTACTGAATTAAGTGAAAGAGAGAATTTCAGGAATGGAGGACAACGTAGAAGAAATGGATAGCTCAATCAAAGGAAATATTAAATATAGGGAATAAAACAATCTAGGCACAAAATATCCACACATTCTGGGGCACTACTTAAAGTAGTGATAGTTATAGAGAAAGGAGAAGAAACCCAGGTCAAAGGCATGCAAAATATTTTAACAAAATTTCCAAATCTAAATGAAAAGTTGACTATCTAGGTGTAAGAAACATGTAAAACACCAAATACAAAGGACCAGAAAAGAAACTACTCATGAAACATAACAATAAAACACTTAAATGTACAGAAGAAAGAAAGGATATTAAAAGCTGCAAGGGAAAAAGAGGAAAAGAATAAGTCAAATACAAACACAGGTCATTATAACACCTGACTTGAATGGAAACTCTGAAAGGAAGAAAGACCCAGACAAAATATCTACAAGCTCTGAACCGTGGGAGATGCTGGTCAGGAACTCAATACCAAGATAAACTATCAATTATAATACCGTGGAGAAATAAGAATAATTCCTGATAAAAACAAACTTAACCAATTTGTGTGTGCCAATGTAGTTCTACAGAAAAAACTACATCTAAGAAGATACAAGGGAAAAATAGCCCAGAATATTTAACCAAATGAAGTTTAAGCAAGAATAATACAACAGCAACAAAATAATAGAAATTAACAAGCACTCTTCATTAATAATTCTCAATATTAATGATCACAATCCCTCAATTAAAAAAAAACATAGACTAACAGATTGGATTAGAAAACAAGATTCATCTTTCTGCTGCCTCCAAGAAAAGTACCTCACCATCAAGGACAGATATTATTTGTGGTATAAGGATATAAAAATGTATACCAAGCAAATGGAATGAAAACTTAAACAGGTATAGTTATGTAATACCTTGCAAATGAGATTTCAAATCAAACCTATTCAGAAGAGATAGGGAAAGAAGCTACATATTCATTAAAGGAAAATCCACCTGAAGATATTACAATTTTAACATTTATGCACCAAGTTCATAAAAGAAACATGACTGCAGTTAAAATCATAAATTGACCCTCACATACAGATAGTACACAATTTCAACACCATACTTTTGCTAATAGGCAATCCTAGCAAAAACTGAGCAGACAAATGCTGAAACTAACTGATATTATATACCAAATGGACCTAATAGATATTTACAGGATATTCCACCCACACATTAAAAATATACTTTCTTTTCAGCAACCCATGGAAATTTCTTCAAAATTGATGATATTAGGACACAAATCAAGTCTTAAGGATATAGGAAAATTGCAATAGCACCCTGCATCTTATCAGACCACCATGGATTAAAGCTTGATATCAACAATGAAAAACAGGAGAAAGTACCTCATTAGTGAATGAAAATGTGTTGTTTTTATCTAAATCTCAAAAGTTCAATTTTACCAATAAAAAATCAGGAGTCAGATGCTGGGTGTCAAAACCTGCTAGCTCAGAGAGGCAAAGAAAGCACCTGACTGACCTTACTCCTTAGGCCATGTTCCAGAAAGAGAGCTGGGTTAGTGAGCTGACCAACCCTGCAAAAAGCCAGGCCCAAGGTTATAGTTTGGCGAACTCCAATATCTACCCCATCTGTGATCTGCTTGAGCATATGAAGTGTCCTGTTTTGCAGACCTAAAGCTGCAGGATCTCCATGACACAAGGCAACAACAAGATATCCAAGAGGCTTCCAGTGAGGGCCCAGCATTGATAATGTAGCAGAAACCAGAGGCCTCAAATCAGACCAATGACTTTGAGCAATGAATAATTGCAAGTAAAGTTACATGGACAAAGGGGTTTCCTTCATGATTCACTATATCACACTACAGCTTCCATGATGAGATTTTTCCCCTTTCATCTTTTTTTCTCTTAAATTTTATTGGAGGGGGAAGGCTGCAAGATCAGAGGGTGGATACAAAGGGATGGGAAATGAATGGGACCGAGATGCATGATGTGATAGTCACAAAGAATAAATTTTAAAAAGGTAAAAAAAAAATAGATCAAGGACCTCAACATAAGACCAGATACCCTGAATAAAATAGAAAAGAAAGTAGAGAATATACTTAATAGATTAGCCTATGAAAAGATATTTAGAACAGAACTCCAATAGGTCAGGCATTAATATCAATTACTTTATAAAACTTCATAATGATAAAGGGTTTCTTAAAAGTAAAGGATATCATCACTGTAGCAAAACATTAGCCCAGCCTATACAATGAAACAAAAACTTTACAGATTATATACTTGAGAATGGGTTACTATATAGAATATATGAAGACCTCCATAAACTGAAATTAAGAAAAATAAACAATTTAAAAATGAGGCTTAGAACTAAACAGAGAGTTCTTAAACAAATTGCTGAGAAACCAAAGTTATTTCAATATCCTTAGCAATTTGGGAAGTGCAAATTAAAACTACTTTGGCATTTCATTTTACTTCAGTTAGATCAATTAAACAAATGACAGCACATGGTAGCAATGGTGTGGGGAAAGGAGAACACTTAATAATGGCTGGTGGCAGTGTGAACTGGCAAAGCCACTATGGAAATCAGTGTGGAGCTACCTCTAAAACATATCTGTCACAAGATTCAGAATCTTGGAGATTAGAATCTCCAGTAAACCACAGCTACATGGCGATACACAGATTAATGGAGATGGGTTTAAATAATATGTAAGAGCCAATAAGAAGTTAGAGCTAATGGCCAAGCAGTGTTTTAATTAATACACTTTCTGTATGGTTATTTTGGGTGTAAGGTAGCCGGACGGCCGTTACAAACAAGGGACCCTCTCCTTGTAACATTTGGCAGCCCAATGTGGCCAACTAATTCCATGTAAAACCTAAGAGGGCTTAAAAATGAACTCTAGAAAAAATTACAAAGTTTAACAGAACTTCTTGCTATTTGCTGGCTGCTTTCTGCAACTCCTAGAGAGATTTTCCTGATTCAGCAGTAGCAGTAAAAAAAAAAAAAGTGCAGTGGCTTTGAAGTGCTGGATTTCTGGACTATGCTGCCAATGCAACCTCTGGCTCTTTCAGGAGACCAAGCACTTGGATGGAGGTTGTGAGCATCATGCAGCATGTGGCTTGATTGATGGCAACTTGGACTGGCTGTGTGCTTGGAATTGGGGCACTGTGCATGGCTCAGAGGTGCAGTCAGCTCAGACATGCTTGACTGTGCAGCATGCAGGAAGGAACTACTGTATTAACCATAATAATGGTGCAGCTTAAATTTTACACTGGGCAGGCAAACAGGAGTTACCATTTACCCCTGCTAATGGTGCAACTAAAGTTTTGAAGAAGTGCTTAGCATTTTAAGAAGTGCTCCTGAACAGTAAAGAATTACAGATTCACAATAGGACATATTCAGACATAAACAACAACTAAATGGTTCACAGTGTTGTATGGGTGTATGCAAGCTTGGGAGAGAGAAGAAAAAGAGTATAGAGAGTCATAAAATTAAGATAATGCTTTAAAAAGGGGGTAGAGCCTTTAAAGACAGAGTACAGATAGTCATAGATTAAAAGGAATAAAGGAATATAAGCCACATAAAAATGGAAAATTCACAGAGAGTCTGGATTATGTAAATTGTGCTTTCTTTGAATTTTTTGACTGTGAAGGAGCTAAGTACAGAGAGACATTTCATTGTATGGGCTGTTACGCTAAACCAGCATGTATATTATAATTGTATCTTGACTTCAGAATTTGGATCTAAGGATATGCTGCATTGGAAAAGAAGTTCTATTGTTTTCAGAGAAAATGTGGACCTGTGGATTGCTTCTACAACAATATGGTTTCATGGACCAAACCCACCTGAAAGTTTGCCGTGAACACCCTCAATAAATAACTTCACTCAACTGCTGACTGAGATGAAACTGGCGCAAAGGATATACCATGAAAGACCTGATTAACATAGACCCCATACATCAGAGAGCAGTTTGGAGAGAAAAAACTGTGCCCATATTTCCAAATATTGTTTATAAATGTTCTTTTATGTTTAAAGTGGGATATGATATAGAGATGAATAATTTGCATTGGTATGGATCTTGCTTTATTGATACAAATTTAAGGTCAATTTTGTTATATGTATGTGTATTTCTGATCTTGATTAAGGTATTGTGATTGTGTACTTCATTTAAAAATGTAATGTATAATTATGAAGTATAGATTAATAGAGAGTCATCTTTAATAGTTAAGCTTGTAGTCATGTTAGTTAGATTTTCTAGATGTATAGTGACATATTTCAGTTGGATAGGTATTCTTTAAGTCATTCAGAGACCTTCATAATATGTCATTTAAATGTTTTAATAACTTAGGACTTTTCATGACAATGAGATGCATCTGCTCCTGGCAGCACCAGCTACTTCAAGAGTAAGACATGCATCAAAGAGTCTCCTTATGGAGTTTGCCAGCCATTTATTTGGGCAAGAAACTGCTCTTGCCTGGACTTCTTCAATGGACATGCAGTACCCGCAGAGAGATGACTGCTGAACTTACCTAAAGATGAGATGGTCCTTCTGGGTTCCTGCTTCATGAAAAGGTCTGCGAGACATTCTGCAGGACACAGAAGAAAGTAACTGAAAACTGGCAATATAGGCGGAAATGTCTTTGAAATTTCCTGCTTCATGGAAGAGTCTGCTGGATACTATGGGCCTGAAGGCCGAAGATTGATGCCCTAACAGTATAGTAGAACTTTGGGTAACTGTCCCGGCAGCAAGATGTCTCTGTCATTTCTATAGTTTTGGAAGTTGCTTACAATGCACTTTGTTTACTTAGGTAATATTATATCCTTCTGGAGTCTTTGATGTTGTTGAAGAATTTATAGATATAGTTCTCCTTAGTTATGATAAAAGATAAAGGAAATATAAGTATCATAACTGTAATTTTTATTTGACACCTGTTTTGTTATATGTGATTTTACTATGTTAAATTTAAAGCCTTCCTTTTTGTTTAAACAGAAAAGGGGAAATGGTGTAGGAGGTTCTTCTTTTCATGTGTTGCTTTCATTGGTTAATGAATAAAGAAACTGCTTTGGGCCTGATAGGTCAGGACTTAGGTAGGTGGAGAAGACAGACCTGAATGCTGGGAAGGAGGGCAGAGTGAGAGAAGCCATGGATCCTCTGCCTGAGACGGACACCATCTAGAATCTCCAGTAAGCCACAGCCATGTGGCGATAACACGTTAATGGAGATGGGTTAAACTAATTTGTAAGAATTAGACAATAAGAAGTTAGAGCTAATGGCCAAGCAGTGTTTTAATTAATACAGTTTCTGCATGGCTATTTTGGGTATAAACTAGCTGGGCATCCGGGACAAACAAGGGACCCTCTCCTTGTAACTTACACCTCTTTTGGACATACATCAAAAAGACTTTATATCTTACTACAGAGATATTTGTTCATCCATGTTCATTTTGCTCTCTATTCAAAATAGCCAGAAATTGTAAACAGTTTAGATATACAAAACCTGATGAATTAATAATGAAAATGTGGTATATTTATATATGGAATACTATTCAAGTATTAATACAATGAAATTATAAATTCTCAGGCAAATAGACAGAGGTAGAAACAATTGTTCTATGTAAAATAATCCAGCATTCTCATCGCCTCGACTCTACTTCCTGCCTGGCTACTTGCCAATCAGCATTTTATTAAAAATAATAAAAGTGATAGGATAAAATCCCATTGTCCCACAGCACTCCCCCACCATTTATTTCATTCTGGGAAGAGGGAAGCACAGACTGCAGTTGTTACTCAGACACAAAGGATACAAGATATGACAGCCTCGTCAAAAAACATACCAAGGCACATGGCTAACACAAACAAGAATTATGGGCTAATATAAGTTATAGGAATTAGTAAATAAGAAGCCTGAGCTAATGGGCCAATCAGTTTTACAATTAATGTATACCTCTGTGTGCTTCTACTTCTTTGGGACTTAATGACTATGGAAACCATGCAGGACAGAAAACCTCAGCCAACAAAAAAATTCAAGTGATTGCTCATGCTGGAGAAGAGATGGAGAAAGAGGGACACTCCCCAATTGCTGGTGGGATTATAAACTTGTACAGCCATTTTGGAAATCAGTATGGCAGTTTCTCAGAAAATTAGGAATCAATCTACCACAAGACATAGCTATACTGTTCTTGGGCATATACACAAAGGATGCTCAATCATACCACAAGGACACTTGCTCAATTATGCTCATAGCAGCTTTATTTGTAATAGCCAGAATATAGAACAACCTAGATGTCCCTCAAAGAAGGAATGGATAAAGAAAATGTGGCACATTTACCCAATTATGCATGTATTATAAACAAGGACACTAGGAAATTTGAAAGCAAATTGATGGAACTAGAAAAAAATTCATCCTAAGTGAGGTAACATGAACCAAGAAAGACAAGCATGGTAAGTATTCACTCATAAGAGAATATTAGCTGTAAAATAAAAAATAACTATGATAGAACCTACAGACCCAGAGAGACTACATTATAAGAAGGATTCATGGAGGGGTACTGATCTCTTTTGGAAGGGGAAATAGAAGAGATTTAGTGAGTGGACTGAGGGCAGGTGGGGATGGGAACAGGAGTGATCAGGTTGGGGAAATGTATCAGGAGAGTACTGCAAGAGACTACTGGAAAGGGAGGGCATTCGGGGGTCGGGAAAAACCTGATGCAAGGAAATCTCCCAGGAATCTAAAAGAAAGATCCAAGCTTAGACTCCCAGCAATAGCAGATATGTAGCCTGATCTGGCCATCTCCATATTGGTCCCTAACTCAATTATCAGAGAGGCATCATTAAGCAACTGGTGGAAACAGATGAAGTCCCAGAGCGAAACATAGGCAGAGTTTGGGGAATCCTATAGAAGAGGAGGAGAAAGGATTTCAGGAGTCAGAGTGGTCAAGGACATCACAAGAAAACTCACAGAATCAACTAACCTGGGCTCATAGGGGCTCACAGAGACTGAGCCAAAAACCAGGAAGCCTGCATGGGACTGACCTAGGAACTTTGCATATATGCAACAGATGTGTAGATTCGTCCTCTTATGGGATTACTAACAATGGGAACAGGGGCTATCTTTGACTCTTTTACAGGTTCCTGGTACCTACTTCTCATACTGGGATACCTTGCTCAGCCTTAGCACATGAGGAAGTGTTTAGTCTTACTGCAACTTTATATTTCATGTTTTATTGATATCCATGGGAGGCCTGCCTTTCCAGAACAGAAATGGAGGAAGAGTATATTGGGGGAATGAAAATGGGGGTTGATATAGGGGGAGTAGATGGAAGGAGAAGAGGGAGGGGAAACTGTAGAAAAGTAAGAAATTAAAACATAAATAGAGATTCTGGTGCTACCAGCAGCAGTTTACACGTCTTCTCCACAAGCACGTGCCAGTGTCACTGTGCTAGATGATAATGATGAAGCTGAAGCAGCTGCTCAGAAGGGTCCCTCCCATCTGCCCTCCCATCCTGTCTCACTAGGGCCAGAAGCCTCTGGTCCCTCTGAGTCCCATGAGGATAAAGGAAGTAGTCCTTCAGGTGGCACCTTGACCTCATCTACAACATTGGCTGTGATCTCATAGATGACTACATGCCAGGCATTGACCCTGCACTATCAGATCCCACATTGGCTCTTTGCCTTCTGGAAAATCAGAACTTGGTTAAGAACTGGCAGGATGAGGTCATCTCCAAATATGCAGTGATGTATGAGAGAGTGAGGACAAGGGAGAGAAGAGGCACCTCTTCCCAGTCTCCAGGCTCCCCCAAAGTCTCCTTGGATTCTGGTGTGGGTCCTTTTGGAATGGCATCCCAGGAGTGACCTACTAACTCCAGAGCTGAGACTGATGAGAAGGAAGAAGATGAGAAAAGTGATGAGGAGGAAGAGGCCACTGAAGATGAAGATGAGTATCTAGAAGAGTTGCATGAAGATCAGGGGACTGATGAAGAAGAAGTAGGAGGAGGAGGAGGAGATAGTGAAGGAAATAGCCCCATATCCCCATCTGAATCCATAAAAGGGCTCAGGTCTCACCCAGAGCAGAACAAAGGACTGACGGGGCCAGCAGCATTGCCACTGGGAGAATCCCCAGACCCTCCCAGCGTGGATGCAGAAGGAAGTGGGAACAGCTCCTAGAATCACTCCTGGAAGATGAGAGTCCTGGTTGTAATGATCTGTCCTGTCCCTCTAAGAGACAAGGCCCACCCACTCCCTCCCCCATCTGCTGTGCAGGCAGATCTTCCTTCCTGCTTGCAACCTGAGTGTCTTCCTTTTCTTTACTAAGGTATTCCCTCTCTGGTTCCCCAGCATTAACCCTGTTACATGGGTGACATTACTGCCATTTTAACTGAGGTCAGGTGATTTTAAGACCATCTTAACTAAGAGGCAGGTAAGGTGACCAAGTCCTGCCATCTTTACTGAGATATACCCTGCCTGGTCCCCTGATTTACTTATGTTTTTTTGTCTCTAAATTCCTCTTGATGACTCTGTTGCATGTGTGTTTTGTGCAGTGGCATGCCTTTAGTAGGGCCCACCAAGACCATCCACTTTACCCAATTCCTGTTCACTCTGTGTGTGTTCATACATGTAACTTAAATGCACCTATGTTTACTGTTAAATGTTATAATTGTCTGTTCGTTGTATTTCATTTCAGACTACAAAGACAATAAGTCTCATGTTTTAAACTGGTATGCACTTTTAAATCTCTTACAAAAATACTTTATATCTAATCCAACCCTGCTTTACTTGTTGAGAGCCAGTACAGTCAAGCTCTGACCCAGCTCTCCAAACAGATTCTATACTATAGCTGTACCTGGTAAACGGCCCTCAACTGCTCAAAGATCTGTGGAATATGGCATTTAAATATTTAATTGTTAAAAAATTTTCATAACACAAAGAGGCAGGTTGGCTCTTAGCAGTAGCACTCTACTTCCTCCAAAGAAGACAGAAGACAAATGGTCACAGAACAACATCCATCTGAAATTTGATTCAACTGCTAAGTGCTGACCACTGGATAAACTGCCTTTCATCTAAAGTGAAGATCTCCAGCCATGGACAGAATTGCTGGAATCGACAACCTAGCTGATCAGATCAAGGTATTCTTGTCTTTCTAAAGATTTCTTAGCTCACAGGATCTTCTGGAGCCTGGCAGGCCCTGCACTAAACAGCAAAAGGCAAATACAAAATTCAGTGACCATGGAGGACCCTCTAGATGCCAATCGAGTAAGTTCTATGTCATTTTTTAATTAGTAACTCAAGTAAAATTTTATCATTCTTAAAGATCTCTGATGTGGTTTGACAGCTGAGTGGTTTTGTCAGTTTAAAAGTACAGCCTCACTAAACAAATTTCAGTAAAATACAAATACAAGACCTGCAAGTTATAAAGGTGTGAGGACAAATACAAGTTATCAAATTCTCTCTCACACTGTCTTCCATACTCTTAAAATACTTTTCATTGTACAAAAATATCTGTCACAATCATTCTGACATAACTATGCTACTATTTATACAATGTATATGTCTAAAACTTATGTTTTCACAAACCCAAAGAATTCCTGTGAGTTCCAAGGAGCCGTATTGAAGGATCCACCTTAAACAGGTCAGATACACCCCCCTCAATTCCCTAGTCCTGAATTTATTTTCTGAAACTTAACTTTGTCCTCTGTTTGGCCCATATCTTAAACACTTGTAAGAGATACCAGACATTTCCATACCCTAAACACTGGACAGGGGCAAAGAGACCAGCTATGCCAGAATGTGACCATCTCAGTTTCCCCCCAAAGATGATGCCCACAAATAAGCAAGAAGTAGTCTTGAGAATCTGCCATCCCAATTCTTTTAACCTGTAGTGCCTAATCTCCCACCTTTTTAATATAAAAAAGACATGGGAATATAATGATCTCTCCTGTTCCTTTAAAAGACAAGCACCACCCACAACCTCCCCCATCTACTAAGGCAGGCAGATCTTCCTTCCTGCTTGCAGCCTGAGTCTATTCCTTTTCCATCTCTCCCCCAAAAAGCCACCATCTGCCTTGCTCCATTCTCTCCCCTACTTCTCCCATTCCCTGTTATCTCTCTCTCTCTTTTTTCCCCTCACTCTGTTCTTCTCTCGTTCTTCCTTTCCCTTCCATAACCCACTGAATAAATATCCAACTTCACCCAGCGTTGCGTGCCTATCCATGTTTCTGTCTCTTGCCTGCCACCAGGCTTCCTGCACAAGACCAGCCACCTTTGGTATGGTCTTGAGTGCCATTCCTGCCTGGGACTGGCTGCTCTCAGGACTCCCTGCCCACTACCTGCCCCCGCTCACAATCTGCAGCATGGTCTCATGGCCAATGGCGGCCATTCTGGGATCCTGCAGCATTTTATTTTTACCATTACACTGGGCCCCAGCTTTTTGAGCTAGATCTTGAAGCCTTCCCTGAGAATGCCACCCATCCCTTGAGAAAACGGACATTTCCTTTTCTAGAAAACAGTCAGAAGACTCTGTCACCAATCTTGGAAAATGGGGCAGAAGTGATTACCTCTACATTGTTCAATGGGCATGTCTCTTCTCACACTTGGCAAGATTTCAGTCCCCCTGGAAAGAAATCTCTGAAGGAAAAGAAGCAACTGGGATCTGGACGATTAGAAAACAGCTATCTAAAGAAGCAAACAGCTCAGCAGGGAAATGGGAAGAGTGAATGGACCCACCCCCATTTGGCCTCCCTGGCTCCTGTTGCTGATTCCTCCACAAGGGTGGACTCACCCAGCCATGGCCTGGTGACCTGCTCCCTCTGCAGCCCCTTCCCATACCAGAGAGCCCAGACTCCTCTGTCTCCATTTCCCTACCCTTTTATTTCTTTATAAGATGAGTGTGGCCATTCAGTGTGATCCCGAAGAGATCACAGTGCTCTCAGACTCTGCTTTGCAGCTGCCCTCCGGTATTACCTGCCTCCAGAATGTTTTGTAAGGCTGTTGGAAGATGGCAAGATGACTAAGCAAAGAATAGACTGAGCTCCTCACCTTTTTGTGGTGTTTTCTTTGAGAAAAACATCAGATCTTTTTAAGTTTTACAAAGACATATTAATAAACAATGAATTTATTTTTACTGTAAAAAATAGAGAAAGAATGAAATGAAAAAAAAGACTCTAACATGAGTTAGGCCATATGGTGGTTGCCTTTAATCCCAGCACTCAGAAGGCAGATCTTGGTGGATCTCTGTGAGTTTGAGGCTAGCCTGGTCTGTATAGAGAGTTCCAGGACAGTCAGAGATACATAGTTAGATCCTGTCTCAAAATTAAACCAAAAAAATCCACAAAATACAAAACAAAACAACAACAAAAACCCTAACATGTTAGAAAGTATTTGTAATAGTCAGCTCTCTACTCAATGGGAAATTCTTATGGCCATTTCCCATTAAAATTTAACTAGAAATTATTGCCATGTACACCTGTAGAAATGAGAAAGGAAGCAACCACAACTTGCAGAAATCAGTGAAGTAGAAAACAGATTAGTAGAACATACAGCAAAACCTAAATCTTAGTTTTGTTTAAAAAATAAAAAAAAAAAAAACAGAACAAAAGGACACCAGAAAAAAACGCTGTCCTGAGGGGGAAAAAAACTGGAAAAAAGAACTGACCAATACAGAAAAGTAGATAAGTATAAAGTGTATGTATAGCAATTTTTCCTTCTTCCTTGTATTTTAGCCAGCATTTACTAGTTCTTGTGCTCTGGATGACAGACATTCAGAATGCAAAGAAATGGACTCTCCATGTAATTCTGTTATAATATTTCATACAGTATAATTTGATCATTTTCATTCCCCACCTCCAACTCCTCCTAGATCCCCCCATTCACCCAACTTCATGTTCTTTTATTCTCTTAAAAATCAAAACAAAATAAAAACCCAAACATACAAAATAGTCACAGAGTCTGTTTTGTGTAGATTAGTCGTTATCTTGGCATTTGGTTGATATACCCAGTGTCACTCCATTGAATAAAACTGATTTTACATTTTCTAGCAGGTATCAATTGCAAATTGATTCTTGATTAGGGGTAGGGTCTCGTGCACACTTTCCCCAACTCCATGATCGGATTTTATCTGGCTCGAACTTGTAAAGATTTCCTTCTATTAAGGGCTGGGGACTGGGGTGCAGGGAGTTGCCTTCATATGAAGCAGTCCTGAAATTCTTTTCTACTTCAAAATTATAGATCCTCTTGTTGTCTGAGTGAGGTCCTTAAAAGATTAATGAGTTTTATTGTAGATATATGAGTTGGGACTGAGTCCCACAACACTGCAGTTTGATTGGTTGTGGATTCCTGTTAGTTTAGATTAGATTTTTGAGACAAGGTTTTACTGTGTAACAGCCATGGTTGTCCTAGTACTCACTATGTAGACCAGAGTGGAAACCCATAAATGTGAGCATATTCCACCTTGTTTGAAGATCAATGAATCTCAGCTTATTTTTTGTTCTTTCAAAGTTGTTGATAACAGGTGTGGCTACAAACCAATATATCCTGACCTAGGGTGTGGTTATTTAGTGTTTTGGACATTAAGATGGCCCATAGAGGTGAATCCACTCCACCGTGAGCAAAGGTCAGAAAATTTGAGCCTACTTCTGCTCCTTTTAAAATAGTAACTTTGACATGGGGAGTTGCTGCCTACAGAATACTTGGTCTAGGGTGTGTTCACTGCCCCAAACATCAAATTCTTTACTTGTGAAATAATGGCTTGATGTCACAAGTAAATGTTTGGGTTATTCTGTGTGTCATGTTTAAGCAGTATTTTGCCTTCTTCACCCCCTTTGGTAATGTGGTATAAAAATATATAAAAAAAAATAAATGCAAAAACTCAAAACTCAGAACTCAGAAATTTAGTATTCTGTATTTGCTGAGTTGCCCTCCCAGTACTGTCCTGTGTCTCTCTGTTTCTTTCTTATCTCTGTTCCTCCTACATAACGTTTCTAACTCTCACATTCAAACCCCACTATTTACGAACCTGCCATGGATGAGACCATAGCAATAGTCACCCCCAAAGGAGACTCACAACAGAGCAGTTTAGTCTTGAGCTCTCAGAGATCTGCCTGCCTGTCTTCCAATGCTGAGATTAATAATAAGGAAACATATTTTATAATAATAAACAGTAAATAGGAATTTTGTTACAGAAGATCAGAGGAAAACAGCATAAAAAAGAGAGCTGAGCAATTCAAAACTTTTTTCCCACTAAGAAAATAAGAAATCTGAAAAGTTATAAAGGAAAATATCTAAAAATACATTTTTCTCAAACACATCTACAAGCTATGAGGGCTGACAATAAGTATCAAGTCTAGATAAATGGCAGAAGAGCTAAGTTTTTTTCTTATTTTCTTTAACATTTATTTATTTGTGTATATAGGTGGGGGAGTGGAAGCATTTGTGCTTTAGAATATATGTGGTGGTCAGAGGACAACTTTCAAGACTCCTTTCTCTCCTTCCAGCACATGAATCACAGGGAAGCTGATGACTTTACTCACTGAGCCACTTCAAGAGTGCATGAAGTTTAAGAGTTGAGCAAGAATTCCATGGGTGTTTGTTCCCCAAAAAACTACATCCATTGATAAGGGAAATGATTAAAGAGTTAAAGTCAGAATAACCTTATTGATTTTTTTTTTCTGAGACAGGGATTTTTGTGTTTACCAGATACAGAAAAGAAATTCAATAAAGAAATAAAAAGTATATAAGGTTGAGAGCCATAAAAGGTAATTTTGAATTAGTAATGCAAGTTAGAAGAGATGGATTTATGCACAACACTTTGGACTCACCAAGATAGGATAGACAATGGAGTATTTTCTTTGAATCTGTCAAATGGACTAGACATGCATTTATTTCCTGTATATATTCTACACAGTTATTTTACTTATGGTATATAGTTTTTTGTCAACCGTCTCCACCTAACCTCAGACTGCATGTATCTCCCGAGTCCTGAGATTAAAAGTGTGGGCTGCCACTTCCTGGCTTCTAGTAGTGTAGCTCTGCATGCTGATCTACAGGCAAGCTTTACTTGTAAAACCTTAAAGTCTCTTAAATACAATACCCTGTAAAATCAGTATCAAAAAAATCACATACTTACAACATAAAAAGGCAATGATATACATGTGATATTTAAATAAGAATGTGGTACTTTAAATGCTTCCCATAAATCTCAAGCATTTGAATATTGGGTCCTTCTTTGGTGGACTTAAGAGGTGTGGCCTTGCTAGAAGAATTGTGCTGCTTCCAGTGGGCTCTCAGGTTCTTTGCAGTTCAAGACATGAGCTCTCATCTGCTGCCTCAGTTGCCTGCTGCCTGCTACCACCACTTCAGCATCATGGAATATTAACCCCATGTAACCAAAAGCTCAAAATAAACTCTTTCTTCCTATGAATTACTTTGATCAGGATGTTTTATCACAACAAGAATTAAGTCACTAAGTCAAGAGTTACACCTCTGGAAAATTATATCAAACTATAAATTCATGACCACGTTAGCATCAAGGACCATGTATCCAGAGTTGGCTCGGTAGATCGGATCAATGACATTCATGTGAAAAAAATTTAGTGGTAGTAAGGCACAACCAGCAAGCTCTAAAGGAGATAAGGTAAAATCTAGTACAACCAATGTGTTAGCAACCCTGGGAGAGGAAATGTCTCATGCAGTGTGGCAACTCTCACTTATAGACAGAGTCTGGAAAGATTAATAAGCCTGGCATCTAGTAGTAAACTGTAACAGGAATAGAAGTGCACACTCTGTTTTCGTGGTATGTTACCATGTACAGTACAGAGATGGATCCAGCCACAAATTCTGACAATTTAGATAGTGCATGCTAATTCTGGGCCATTATTTTGGCCTCATCAGAAAGTGTTTTATTAGTGTGGTGATCACATGCATGAAAAACTCAGGTTTGGCAGTAGCAGTAGCAGAAATGTCTTTTCTAGATTTTTCAGCCCCAAATGGCAGATATAATAACTAGTCCATTTCCAATATTCTGTGAGTCAGCCAAAGTATACAAAACTTCATTTAGCACAGTGGTTCCCAACCTTCCTATTGCTGCGATCCTTTAATGCAATTCTTCGTGTAGTGGTGACCTCCTACCATAAAATTATTTCCATTGCTACCTCATAGCAGTAATTATTCTAATTTTATGAATCATAATGTAAATGCCTGATATGCATGCTAAGTAATATGCAATCCCTGTGAAAAGGCTGTTCCGCTCCCATGGGTTGTTTCCCAAAGGTTGAAAACCTCTGATTTAGTGGAATATATCCAAAACCTGAGAAAATGGCCTTAAGTTGTAGAAACTGAGAATACTCAGTTCTGAAAATGTTTTGAATCTACATACATTATCCCAGTGAGATTTACCATTGATGACAAGGAAACGAACAACCTCAGGTGTCAGTTTTACTGTACATTGGGCTCAAGTACTTAGCCCAAGTTTTGTGAGTCAATGACTTTCATCTAGCCAATAATTTCATAGATAGAAGAGTCTGGGGTTGAATTTCCCTGTGAGGGGCAACAAACACTTTTTCTTTAAAGCATACTTCCACTAGGGCAATTTAAAAAACAAGGCCTGCCGGGCAGTGGTGGCACATTCCTTGAATTCGAGTACTCAGGAGGTAGAGGCAGGCAGATCTCTTGAGTTTGAGGCCAGCCTGGTCTACAAGAGCTAGTTTGAGGACAGAGAAACCCTGTCTCAATAAAAGAGACGCCCCCTTAAATAAAACAAGGCATATTGAGTCATATTGCAGTTTTTGTTATGTGAAGGAAAGTATATCCTAATTCACCGGTGGCAATAGTATAAAAAGTAAGATATAATAAATGTTCAAAACTGTGTTGCCTGTGCCATCATTTTCTAAAATGGTCTTACAATCATGATATCTGCAACAGCTCAGGCCATAGTTGGGATGAACTTGACAATTTGGTACAAGACTTCAGCTCCTCTTAGAGATTTGATGGTGCTGGGAAGATCTTTATTCTTGAAAAGAATGAAACCAGTAGTTTCATTGAGTATTATGTAAGGGATTCGATTTTTCCTTTCTCTTCCTAAGAGTCTCTTTATTTCTGTTGGATCAACCAAGATGAAACAGGGAGGATTTAAGCAATGGTCCACAATCACTATTGCCTTAGGCCATGAACTACAGACAACAGTTCTCAGTACATGTAAGATGCATTCTGTTGTGGAAGTGTCATTTAATGTGTTATATATAACTGTCTAACATCATGTTGATTCTCACTGTAAAATGTGGCACAGCTTCCACATGCCTACAGTAGCCTTTGCATCCATTGAGTCTGGTAGCCAGAGATTTTGGACATCCATGCCTAACAGAGCCAATATAGTCAACGTATTTCACTAAGCAAAGCAAAGGGTTTATATGGCATTGTATAAAGGTTCCAAAGCTCCAATTTATAAGTGTTTTGCTCCTGATGACTGCTGTTGTTGAGGTGAAGAAAAAGAAGTAATCAGAAGCAATGCAAGGCAATTTCGTCTGGGAATTTAGAAGGAATCAATGATTACTTTGGACTCTCTATGGAACAGTGATAACTGATGTCTTATCAGACTGAACTACACATATTTTCCATATTACTTAGTATTGTAGAGTAGGGGTTAAAGTCCTAATCTCTGACAGCATACAGTTTAGCTTTAGACACTTTTTCATTAAACAGCCATAGCTAAATATTTCCCATTAAGAATATTAATGAGGCATCGTTCCCAGCGAGCTCCATGGAGACCAATACTTGGTGGACTTAGGAGTTGAGGCAACCGTAGACCTGGGACCACAGACCACTACTTCCTAAAACCTCCACATGGGAGAAAGGCCAGGGGACCCTCTTCCCAGGTGCCTTTGGCATTCCTAGCACCAGCAGGGAGCTGGTCTACCAGAAAGACATCTACCACACCCCCAATGCATCATTCCCAGTGAGCTCCATGAAGACCAATACTTGGTGGACTTAGGAGCACCAGCAAGGTCCTTGTCTGCTAGACAGCCAACTACCCCTCTCCCAATGCATCATTCCCAACCATCTCCTTGGAGACCAATTCTTGGTGGACATAAGAGACATAAGAGTTGAAGGAAGAGATAGGCAGGCACCAATGCAAGAATTCCTCCAACATCCTAAAAAGCAACATAGTACCACCAGAACCCAGTGGACACACAACAGGAAGTCTTGATCCTCTTAACCCAGAAGATATAGAAGTATGTGACTTTAAATGTTACTTAATGAAAATGGTGGAGACCCTTAAAGAAGAAGTGAAAAACTCCCTTAAAGAAACGAGGATAAGACAAACAAAAAGCTGGAAGAAATTCACAATTCCCTCAAAGAAACCCAAGAAAAAGCAATCAAACAGGTGAAGGAAACAGTTCAAGATTTGAAGGTTGAAATAGAGGTAATAAAGAAAACAGAAACCAAGGGAACTCAGGAAATGGAAAATCTGGGACAATGAACAGGAACTAAGAGAGAGGTATAACCAACAGAATACAAGAGGTAGAAGAAAGAATCTTAGGCACTGAAGATTCTATTGAGGAAATAATCTCAGTGGTCAAAGAAAACACTAAATCCAACAAATTTTTAACACAAAACATTCAGGAAATCTGTGACACCATGAAAAGACCAAACCTGAGAATAATAGGGGTAGAAGAAGAAGAATTCCAGCTCAAAGGCACAGAAAATATATTCAACAAAATTATAGAAGAAAACTTTCCCAACCTAAAGAAGGATATGCCTATGAAGGTACAGGAAGCCTTAAAGAACACCAAATAGACTGGATCAAAAAAGTAAAAAAAAAAAATCCCTGCTCCGGGAGCTACTTCCGCTCCTTCAGCCAATAGCCTTTAAGATTCCAGTCCACTGGGGCGTGGTCTCTTTAGTTTTATAAAAGCAGCAGCAGCCGTGTGCTATCTCTCTTGCTTCCGGCTTTCAGCTGTTAGACTTCATTCCTGATCATGGTGTTGTCTGGGACAGTGATCTGTAAGTTTTTCCCTTTAAATAAATAACCATTTTATTAATCACAATTCCAAACTGGTGTGGGATTGTTTTATGACTTACGCCTTCATCTGGCACCCAACGTTTGGTTTTAAGACCCCATGGCTTTGCTGCCTGCCACCATCTTGGCTTGGCATGGGGCCTACCTCAGCCGCCTCCCCACGTGGATTTAAACTCCAGGTCTCCCGGGTCTCCACAGGCCCAGACAGTCTCTGCCTGCCTGTTTGTTCTTTTCTGAGCGGTTTTTTTTAAAGAAGGATTTTTTTTATATTTATTTATTATGTATGCAGTATTCTGCCCACATATATCCCTATAGGTCAGAAGAAGGCACCATATCTCATTATATGATGGTTGTGAGCCACCATGTGGTTGCTGGGAATTGAACTCAGGACCTCTGGAAGAGCAGCCAGTGAGTGCTCTTAACCTCTGAGCCATCTCTCCAGCCCCTTCTGAGCGGTTTTTAAACCCCCCTTGCAGCACAGCACTTAAGCAGTGCGAGTCAGAGAGCAAGTGGTTGCTGAACGCTGCAACCCCTCAGGGCGACTCTGTTATGTGGAGGCATACGCGGCTTCTGGGTTGCTGTTCTCTACCTCTGGATTCTGATTTAATTACATTTACTTTGTTGAGCAACTCATATTTCCCAGTTTTTAATAAATACTAAGGCAGACACTGAAACGGGACCCCGTTTCTGTCATCTTTGCATTGGTTCTTTGTGACTTGGCAACAGTGCCACCTGTTGGATAATAGGCAATATGGCAGTTTTTATTTCCATTGCAACTTTTACTGCTTTCTTTACTAATACAATGGCTTATATCATGCAAAGTTTATATGACTATGGGGATACCTCAATTTATTGGTTACTAGGTTTTAGTTTTCTTCTCCATATTCTATCATTAAGGAAGAATATGGCAATCCTAAGAACAATACAATATTTACGGACTAATAATGAATGGCTAGTTGAAAGAATTAAAATTATTGAAAATCAGAGGTTATCTGAACAACTGGATATTATGATAGGCAAAATTGACTCCATATCCAAGGGTATTAGGAAGTTACCTGAAAGGGTTTGTACTGTTGAATTTGACGTGCAGAAGTTATCACAAAGTTTTGATAAGGTAACAGAGAGAATGTACCTCCAGGATGTCAATTTACATGATATCCAAGAAAAGTTCAAGGAGGACATGTTATCTTTGAAGGGAAAAATTAAAACCTTGGAATTACAGGTACAGAATGGGGACCAAAAAATTGAAACCTTAGTGAAATCACTAGAAACATATGCAGGCAGGGGTTCAGGCTTTAAGAGAGACAATGATAAAAAGATTTGAATTTGATTGAGGAAACTATTGGAGTGGGTGAGCAGAGTAAGAAGGCACAAGGACAGGATACAACATCACCACCAGCTCTCAGAGCTGGTTTACCCAGGGTTTTAGCGTCATACCCTGTAATTTACTCTGACAAAGCATCAACTTCTAAAGGCTCAAAGGGAGTCAAAAAGGTAGATGGACGCCAATAGGAATGAATGATCTAAAGGAAATTAAGCAAGCTGTTGTTAATTATGGCTTGAACTCTGCATTTTTTAAGGAAATGATAAGGACTTGGGCTTCTAATGTCAGAGCTACCCCCCCATGATTTCTCTCAGTTCCACTGCCTCTCATTTCCTGTGAAAACAAAAGCAAAATCTCTTCTCCAAAGTAATATACATTTTGACTTCGATTTTGAAGTCAAGGTATTTTCAAAATACCTATCTTGGATTAATTCAGCAGCATTTATAAGCAAATATCTTTTAGTGGCTGTTGGTCCTTCCTCAGCATTCAAACAATTCAAAGAAAGCATAATAACATACAGTATCAAGATTCTCTGTGTGTTTTCCATCTTTATGTGGCTTTATTTTAAACTCTATTTCTTTTATTTTTAATTTTTGGCTTTTTGAGACAGGTTCTCTGTGTATCTTTGTCCTGGAACTCCCTCTGTAGACCAGGCTATCCTTGAACTCACAGAGATCTGCCTGTCTCTGCTGCCCCAGTGCTGGAATTAAGGGTGTGTGCTACCACACCTTAAACTCAGAGATCTGTCTGTCTCTGACTCCAGGCATTGGAATTAAAGGTGTGTGATACCACACCTTGAAGTCACAGAGGTCAATCTACCTCTGCCTCACAAGTGTTGGGATTAAAAGTGTGTACCACCACATCCAACTACTCTCTTTCTTTATTTTTTAAGAACTTTAACCTTTAGCCTACATATATTTTTAACAGATTTAGAGGGTTTTTTGAATCTCTTTTTACTATATATCTCTCATTTTCTGACTACATGAGTCTTTAATTTACCAAGCTATATGGTAGGATAAAAGCTGTGGCTTTGACGGGTGGATCCAGCCCATTCCTTAGCTTTCTGCAATTCCAGCCTCATGGCAGAGTTACCGGCCTGAGCCATGTTTATTGCCACAACTCTATGGCGTTTCCAGGTTCTTGCCATCAAGCAAGCTGCAACAGTGTGTTCACAGACAACACTCAAATGCTCGGAAGTCGGACTGCCTGCCTGAAAGAGTCAGAGTTTGCCCTGGCATGACAGCCCAGAAAGCCGGCATTTTAAAACGGCACAGCTTTTTTCCTGCTATGGCTGAAAACCGAAAAGCATGCGGTCAGCTTTTTGTCAACACTATTTAAGTGTTTCTTGGCAGGACCTCTTAAAAGAGCTGCAAAGCTTTACAGCTAAAGCTGAGTCAGGAAGAGTCTCTTAGATGAGAGCACTTGCTTGCATATACCAAGCAAAGCAGACCTGAGAAATTGCTGCTACCAAGAAAACATGCTTTACTCTATTCTTTCCCAAGCTTTCTCAGGCTTTCTGTGGATGCAGGCATCCACGTGGGTGCCATTCTGTAGCATGATGGGCCACTTGTTCAGGGTTTCTGTCCTCCCACCAGGTCCCACAGTCATTAGGTCCCAAAGAATCACGCAGAAGGTCTACATAAGTTATAAAACTGATTGGCCCATTAGCTCATGCTTCGTATTAGCTCTTATAACATTATAGCCCATTATTCTTATCAATGTTAGACACATGGCTCAGTACCTTTCTCAGAAGGGCAGGTCACATCCTACTTCTTCGGTGGTCGAGGCAGGAGTGCCAAGGGAGCTTCCTGCTTCCCATAATTCTCCTATTCTCCTTGCTCCGCCTCTACTTCCTGTCTGGTTGTCCCACCTATACATCCTGGCTAATGGCCAATCAGCGTTTGTTTAAAACATGATTCACAGAATACAGACAACAGGTCTGTCATACAGAAAATTAACAAAGAAATAAGGGAACTAACAGATGTTATGACTCAAATGGACTTAACAGACATCTATAGAATATTCCATCGAAACATAAACAATATACCTTCTTCTCAGCACATCATGTAACCTTCTTAAAAATTGACCACATACTATATAACACTAATTTCAGAAAGCCCATAAACACATGGAAATTAAACAATGCTTACCTGAATCATCAATGGGTCAAGGAAGAAATAAAGGAAGAAATTAAAGATTTTTAAGATTCAATAAAAATGGCCAAACATCATACCCAAATTTATAGGACACAATCAAAGCAGAGGAAAGTTCTTAGCATAAAATGCCTACATAAAGAAGCTGGAAAAGTCCCACACATGTGAGTTAACAGAAATCCTGAAATCTCTAGAACATAAAGAAGCAAACTCATTCAGGAAGACTAGATTGCAGTAAGTAATCAAATTGAGAGCTTAAATCAACAAAATAGAAACAAAGAAAACAATACAAAGAATCAATGGGACAAAGAGTTGTTCCTTTGAGAAAATCAACAAAATAAACAAACCTTTTCCAAACTAACCAAAAGGTAGAGAGATAATATCCAAATTAACAAAATTTGAAATGAAAAGGGGACATAACAACAGACATGGAGGAAATCCAGAGAATCATCAGGTCATACTTTGAAAGCTTGTACTCTACAAAACTTGAAAACATAAAGGAAATGGGCAATTTTCTGCATAACTATCACTTACCAAAATTAAATCAGGACCAGATAAGCAAATTAAGTAGACTCATAACTGCTAAAGAAATAGAAACAGTCATCAAAAGGTTCCAAACCAAAAAAAGCCCAGGGCCAGATAGATTCAGCACAGAGCTCTACAAGATTTTCAAAGAAAAACTCATACCAATACTCCTCAAAGTGTTCAACACAATAGAAATAGAAGGAATATTGCCAAACTCTTTTTATGAAGCTACAATTACCCTGAAATCCAAAACCACACAGAGACATTACAAAGAAAGAGAATTGGAGACCAATCTTATGCATGAACATTAATGCAAAAATACTGAAGAAAATACTTGCAAAATGAATCCAAGAACACATAAGAAAAATCATCCACCATGATCAAGTAGGCTTCATCCCAGAGATGCAGGTTTGGTTCAACATATGAAAATCTGTCAATGTAATCCATCATATAAAAAAAAAATAAAAAAAACCCACATGATTTCTCATTAGGTACTGAAAAAAACGTTGACAAAATACAACATATCTTCTTGATAAAGGTCTTGGAGAGAGCAGGGACACAAGGAACATACCTAAGCACAGTAAAGGCAATATACAGCAAGCCAAAAGGCAATATCAAACTAAATGGAGAGAAACTCAAAGTGGCCCCACTGAAATCAGGAACAAGACAATGTTGTCCTCTCTAGCTCCATATCTATTCAGTATAATTCTTGAGGTTCTAGCTAAAGCAATAAGACAATGAAAGGAGATCAAGGGGATGCAATTCAGGAAAACAAGAAGTGAAACTCTCACTATTTACTGAAATGATAGTTTACATAAGTGACCCCAAATGTTCTACGAAGGAACTTCTACAACTCATAACCATCTTCAGTAACATAGAAGGATATATGATCAGCTCAAAAAATCAGGAGCCCTCCTTTACACACATGATAAATGGGGTGAGATGAGAAAGAAATCAGACAAACAGCTGGGCAGTAGTGGCTCACACCTTTAGCCCAGCACTCAGGAGGAGGAGGCAGCAGACCTCTGTTAGTTCAAGGCCATCCTGTTCTACAGGAGCTAGTGCCAGGAAAGGCTTCAAAGCTACAGAGAATCTTTGTGTCAAGTAAACCAAAAAGAAAAATAGAAATCAAAGAAACATCATCCTTCATAATAGCCACAAATAACATAAGATATCTTAGAATAACTCTGATCAAACAAGTGGAAGATCTGTATGACTAAACTTTAAATCTTTGAAGAAAGAAATTGAAGAAGACACCAGAAAATGGAAAGATCTCCCATGCTTTGGGGTACGTATAATTAACATAATAAAAATGACAATCTTACCAAAAGCAATCTACAGATTCAGTGCAATGCCCATCAAAATACCAGCAAAATCCTTCACTTTTAACTGTGATTTCTCTCTCGCCCAGTCCCACAGTCTTTCAGTCTCAAAGAAATACACAGAGGTCTACAGTAATTATAAACTGGTTGGCCTACTAGCTCAGGATTCTTATTAACTCTTTCTTATATCTTAAATTAGCCAATTATTCTTGTCTATGTTAGCCACATGGCTTGGTTCCTTTTTCAGTGAGGCATTCTCATCTTGATTCCTCTGTTTCTGGGGGACAACTGCAGACTGACTCTTTCCTCTTCCCAGAATTCTCCTGATCTTGTTGCCCCGCTTCTACTTCCTGCCTGGTCACACTGCCTATACTTCCTGCTGGATACTGGCCAATCAGCATTTTATTAAAATACAAGTGACAGGGTACAGACCATTGTCCCATAGCACTTTACAGACCTCAAAGGAACAGCACTGAAGTTCCTATGGAAAACAAACAACCCAGGATAGCCAAAACAATCCTGTACAATAAAGGGACTACTGGAAGCATCATATTCCCTCACTTCAAACTCTATTACAAAGCTATAGTACTAAAAACAGCCTTGTATTGGTATTAAAACAGAAAGGAGGATCAATGGAACCAAATTGAAGACCCAGATACCAATCCACATAGCTACAAAAACCTGATTTTTGTCAAAGAAACAAAAATGGAAAATGGAAAAAGAAAACATATTCAACAAATGGTGATGGTATAATTGGATATCAATATTTTGAAGCAGCCATCAACTGCCAGTAGCTCTGTAGCTAGAGGTAAAGCTACAACAGACCCTCCCAGGAGATTGAGCTTGCTCTGTTGTGGTCATGGCTTGTGCAGGTAACCACAACTACCATGGGTTCACATGTGCAACAACCATTCTGTTACCAGGAGACAGAATTTCCTAGTGCTCCTCTCTGTAATCTGGCCATTACATTCTTTCTGCCTTCTCATCTGCAATCTTCCCTGAGCCTAAAGGCAGGGGCACGTGGATGTAGATGTCCCATCTAGGGCTGTGCACTCACAGTTGCTCAAGGCCAGCCCTTCCAAATGTAACTTGTCTCTGCATTGACAACTACTCATTGCAACTAGAAGCTTCTCAAATCCGTGCTGAGAGCAGTGCAGAGCTAGGCAAGCAAACATGAATGTTTAGAAGGCAGTTTAACAACATGATCATTTAGCAGAGCAACACTTTGAAGGAAGTATTGGTTCACTAATAATAGGTTTTGACTATGTATATAGCACCAAGCATACACTCATTCATGTGGAGCAGGCCTCGGATTCAATCAGGACAAGAATTGGTTATGTGCAGGAACAGAACTGCAGTCATTACATGAATGGGCTCATCATGCCTTGCAAACCAGTATTGTATTGTTCCGGGTCCAGCAATGGGTAAGATAACTTACATCCTTTCTCTCACAACAGCTAGCATAACACCTGGGTACTGTGAACATTAGCCAGCTGGGAGACTTTCCAGGTGAGTTCAAGACTGACTTCTCTACGACCTGTAACAAAAGTATATAGTATCTCAGCCACAGGTGCCTAAGGTCTTGTTTTATTGGGCAACCAAGAGCAGTTGCAATTGCCTTTACAGTTTGGTCACCTCTGAGATCTGCCAAACAATAGTGAGGTAATTTGTGTGTAGTGCTGAGATTGTTACTTAATGACATTTGGCTTCAGGAAATAACATTGTTCACCCACAAGCAGTATCCTTGTTAAAAATAGCATGTATGGGGTCTGAAAAGATGGCTCAATCATTAAGAGCACTGTCTGATTTTCAGGGAAACCCAGGTTCAGTTCCCAGCACCACATGGCAGCTCACACCTGTCTGTAACTCCAGTTCCAAGGCATTTGATGAATTCACACAGACGTAGTTACCACTACTACTTTCTACTTACAACTTTATGCCCTGGCAATGCTTATGCATTTAGGAGCACGCCGTTTCTGGCAGCTCTCTGTTTGTTCCTATCCTGGGCAGGCCGAAATGCTTGAGTTATTGTCATACCCAAAGTTCCACAGTCTTCCTTTATGCTGTCTATTCACACAGACATACATGCAGGCAAAACACCAATGTACATAGGATAAATGAATCATTAAAAATTGCATGTACACCGTGAGCTTGGTCGAGCACATGTCCTTGTGGTGCTTCTTTATCATCTAGTGCATTTCACAAAGCTTCTTCATACACCCTTAGTTTTCCTTAGCTGTCTACATCCTGCCCCCTCCACTTCCTTCCCCTATTCTCACTTCACCTTTCCACCCACAGTCTGCCCCTCACATTCTCTCATATCATGTCTTCTACCACTTACTCTAACGATATATTGTACTTGGGGTCTAAGGTCATTGGTCCTCATGTAGCTTCTTTCTGAACACTTCATTTTAGTTAACCCTTACACCAACCCCTCCTTTTCCCATTCCCATCATTCCACAAGCTGCTTAAGCCATTCTGACACCATGATTTCTGCTCTTTACTTTGGTGTTACCAGTATTCTGCTCTTTTCCATCCTTCGAGCAATCTTCTCCCAACTTGAGGGCCTGTTTCTAGTTTCTTGGGTCCCAAATGGACTCCAAGATAAGCACAGAAAGCAAAATAGTCAAAGCGAGGACCCACATAAGAGTGAAAAAATGTGGTGTTTTTCCTTTTGGAGGTGGGGTGCTGTCTTCCTTCTCACCTTTGATTCGAAGATGCTGTCTGCATTCCCACCACCTCCTGTTTGCCAGTTCTTTTCCTGTGGCTGCTCACTGCACTTTACTGTCTGCAGCTGCCCCTTCCTTTGCCTTAGCTTACACTGGAGAACTCAATCTGGGGAGCATGCTAAGCTCAAACGCGGGAATATAGAAATTGCCAGGTAATATCTGCAGTGGTCGGGAAGTTTCTGGGTGTGTGTATGTGCCCTGTTCACAGCAAGTCTCCCCTTCACTTTCTGGGTGTCAGCGTTTGCTGCTTTGTGTTTCTGTCAACATCACACAAGACCTGTGCAGCCTATTTCTGGATACTTTGCAAAAATTTGTGGGTGGCCTCTTTCATATTTGTCCTTCTTTCCCATCCATCCACGACAGCATCTGTCTGTGCAGCTCAATAGAGTTCTTAGCAGGACACCCAAGGTCTCCACATGTTCCGGCCATGTCTGCTCCTGCACATTTCATGGCTGGAGAATTCCCCTTGGGGCCACAAACCCACATCTTATCAGCATCTGTCTTTTCTCCAAATCATCCTCACCAGTCTTGAGCTCTTGTTCTCCTCAGTGGTGACATTCCGTCTGTGAGGATTCCTCCCATACTGCACAGCCTAGAGCAGGTGGCTTTCACCTTCCAGTCATTTTATTTTTAAGATTCTAATATACTTACCTCCTTCCAACATTCCCTTTATCCCTGGAAACCCGTTCATAATCTGCTTGTTTTTGCCCAATATCAAAATTTGGCATTTATTTTCTTTCAATGAGATCTCTCACACACCCAGACATGGAAAGAGAGAGAGAGAGAGAGAGTAAAAAATACAACCTATTCAGTTCCTATAATATTATCTTTCTGCATGTCTTCTGGAGTGGCCATTTGGTATCGGATAATCAATTTGTGGGCTTTTTCTCCCACTACCAGTGTCCCTTTGTTGCCTATAGGTTTGTTTTCATTTTTGGTTTTTCGTAGCACTGAGGTGTGCCGGGTATTCCCTGGCCACTTTGGCATGTCTATTGTGGTTGTTCTTCCGTTCACTCTTAGGCCATCACATTGGTGAGACCATGGGTGTAGCTTCTGACATTCCTAAGAGACACCAGCTCACAGGAAACTTCATGATCCTCTGGTTCGAACAATCTTCCTTTTCCTCTTCCATTCTCTTTGTTGTGTCTGTTGGGACTGGGCTCCATGGTGCTGTATTTTCATTAGTTGTGGCTTTCTTTAATGGTCTCTGTCTGTTGGAAGAAGACATTTCCACGATGCTGCATGAGGACTGCACTTCTGTATGGGTATAAGGGTAGATATTTGATGTGTAATTAGAGATTATAATGTCTTCTTAAAGGGGCAGTTACTGCTTCAGCAGATTCCATTACTATATCTATCCCTAGAGTTCCTGTACCAGGTATGATTTCCCTCCTCCTGAGCAGGACTGAAGATTGAGGATCTGTAGGTCCTCATGCATGTGTCACTACCACACCCTTAGGGTTATCTGGTCACCGTGGTTCACAGGCATCATAGCTGTGTAGGACTGCTGGCTGCTTCCCTCTTTTTGAAGTTTGTCCCCATACAGTACAGACCTCATGAAAGATACTTTCAGGTCAGTTCCAGTTCAGGGGCCTCTGGGGACAGGATGAGATTCCTGTTCCAGTAGTAAATCCACAATCATGTGTTTGGATAGATTGGGCATTGCAAAGGCCTGTGCCTACCCAGCATTCTCTCCCAAGTATAACCCAGTTGAGTAGGCTTCTGAGCTAACTGATAAATAAGAAAGCCACACAGGGAAATTTCTGTCCTGTTCTCAAACAGAACTGTACCAGATCTCTGCTGACCACACAGCTTCTTTTGGCTCTGAGGAAAGCATGCAGATTTTATTAAGGACTTCAACAAAGTATAACCTTGCATTCGCCCATGCATCTAGGCCACATCATCATTGTTTAGAACCTTTGGAAATTTTAAATGGTGAGATATTCTTCCCCAGATTTCTTAAGTATCCTTTTATTTTGTGGAGTACATGGACCTGCAGGGACATGCCCAAAACAAGTGCTCCAGTGTATTGAGAATGCAGAGAAAGAAGAGTGTGCTTTGCATTGTTGGAGAGATGGGTCAGCATTTGGGACCAGTAGCTTCTCTCTCATAGGACCTGGACATCGCTATTCAGGGGTTTTATCTAAAGCTAACTCCAGCTGGAGAGCTTGAATCTTCCTGTTTTGGCCTTCACAGATACCTAAATACTCCTGGTGCACATAGACTACACTCAGGGACATATAAATCAATCCATCTCTTTTTTTTGGCTGGCTTTTTTGTTTCCTCTGAGACCTCTTTCACAAGCGTAGCCCTTAACTCTATTGGTAGCTGTTTGATAGTTACTCACACACAGATGCAACTGACTTCTGTTTCTCTCATGTACAGTCTTTGAGTGCATGAATCTCATTGCATAAATGCTCATTGGATACCTGTCGGTGATGTAGTGGGCTGAGAAAGGAAAGACAATTTATTCAGGAAAGACAATATTGAGAGCAAACTCACCATATGCAAAGTATACTAAGCCTACTAATAAAATTCCAATCTGTAATAATCATCAGAAATGTTGACCGGATCTGGACCCTGTCCTGGCTGCACCTGAGCTCGGCCCACCCGGGCTGAGGCCTTGGGGGAAGGGCGAGTCCCCTGCTAGGGGGCCTCCTTTGTCCCACGGAACCGAGCAGAGAGGAGAGGGCAACCCTCAGTAGGCCTGCCTTTGGGACCGAGAACCTCGCCCAACCAGCCTCCGCGGATTCATCT
>PVIU01020560.1:0-33718 GCA_004026605.1 Ondatra zibethicus
AGAGAGAGAGAGAGAGGGAGGATAAGTTGTTCCTTCCCTGCTCTGGAGCGTTATTGTGACACTTTGCAAAACAACATTGTATAGTGCCACAGAGACATCTTCACACTTGAGTGTTGCCTGGCACCAGATGTTTAATATCCTGAGGTCTGACAGAGGAACTAGAAAGATGCTGAGCATTCCTGAAAGTTCATGTACAAGTGTCACAAGATGGGACTCTCTACAAAACACCAACACGCTGAGGGTAACACATTTAAGTGGTGTGGAGTGGGAAAAAAGAATCAGGCTTGCTTCTTTTGCTTATGGTGTGTCAAGAAGAGACAATCCCCATTCTGTTGCGCAGTGGAACTTCGCTACAGCAGATCAGGGACGCAGAATCAACACAAAATTATTCACAGTAATCTGAAGAGATTGTGTCTTCTCAGGTTAGGATATGGCTCACTCTGGTTTAGTGTCCCTTTTATCTGTTCATGATTCTGTCAGATCCCTTCTCCACAAGGAATCTGGGTTTCTAAAAGTTCTATTTGCTCAGTTTTTCATTTGTGTAGCACAGCAACTGGTCAGTTGCTCCCTCCTTGTATCACATGGGTTCTGGGGATCAAACTCGGGTCATCAAGGCTTGACAGCAAGTGCCTTTACCCATTGAGTCATCTCCATGGTCCTGAATCTGGAGTATGGTTTTGAAGACACATACTCTTAGTACATCTCCCTTGACTGTTCCCTATTCTAATTTTTTTAGCTTGGTTAGGACTTCTTTGGAGTTATTTCAAGGAGAAAAAGAAGGGCTACAGTTGTTACAGTCCAGGTCTGTTACCAATAGCCAAGTGAATGAAGCCTTTGTCTGCCTATTTAGAGTTTCTTCTTTGGATCACAGTGAATAATCTCATGCTCTGCATAGACATACACAGCGAAGCAGGGATTTGAAGATCCTAGGCTCTGTCGATTCTTCACTTCTCATTCAAGTCAGCACCGGGTTTGTAATCTCACATCTGTCTGCTTTCTATTCAAAGCCCTTATATTGCTCCTTTCTCCTCCCCTTATAAATTTCACAAGACTGCATGTTACTCTTGCTCTGATTATTAGCTACTTCATTTGTACATATGCTTGCTTATTTTAATCTTACTGGTTTGAGATGCAGATCTCATAACAGAAATTATCACAAGTGATGAGTGGCATTTCCTATTAGTGGACATCTTTTGTCAATCTGAACTTGTCATTTATTTTGCAATTATAAGGCTACAGATGCTCTTTTTCTGGCTTACTTTAAGTTGCCTTCATATATTTTATGAACAAAACCACAGTCTTTTAAATACTCTAAGCCAATTAGTACATCTCTATTAAAGTCACACAATAATATTGCTATGTTTGAAAAGGAGCTTTTTATTATTTCCAAAAATATATGCAAATATCCAAAAACTCAGTATAAGGATTTAATTTGTTAGATGACACAAAATATCTTGTTTCAATATAAATATTTTATTAAATAATTCACAAACACATTTATATGTAGTACAGCCATAAACTTTCTGGCTTTAGCTCCCCCCCGCCCATGCTTGTATTCTACCAAAGTCTTCTCTAAGTTTTCCCCACCACATTTGCCTAAAAACACACAGTCCTGTGGATTTTAATGCTGTTATACTTGAACCCACCAGTGCAGGCCATGCTTCCCCAGAGGTCATTTGTAGTAGGCTTCCATGCTGATGACTTCTTCTTCATTTGCTTGCATAATTCAACATTTTTGTTTACTTGTGGTGACACTATGATGTAATTAGAGGGAAACAAAACCTCACATGAACCTTTGTTTTCCATTTAAACACATAGCCTAATAGGACATCCTTGGCAGATGGTGAATACATAAATATGGTTTGTTGAGTGATTCAGTGGACTTAAGGTCACTCTCTAATTTCACTTCCCATTTCCCGATGATTCGTATTCTATGATTTTCTAATTGCTTCAGTATGATGCTCACCAAATAATGATGTGCTTTTACATTTATCTGAGTACATTTGTCATTTCCCTTCACTATGAAAGCATTTCATGCTTACTTCAATATTTTGTTCTCTGACAGTTCATCAACTCATCTCTCCACCAAAAATTGGGTGATTTTTTTTCTAATGTATTCACTGAGATGTACTTGTTTCTTATTAGTACTTCTACATTTAGTTTCTCTGTCTGTTTTTCACTCTCCCTCTCTCTTGCTCTCCCTTAAGGTCTTGTATTTTATAGACGCATGATCCACTACTGAGCTATATTTTCAGACCTCTTCCTTTTGAATTTACCATTTTGCATGTATTGCAAGGAAGAGAATTATATAAATGCCATAGTTTCCAACTAGATTATTCAAATATTTATCTAGGAACTGTGAACAGAGATCATACATACTCTACAACTGTATTTGCTTTTAATTAATTCAATCATAGCTAAAACCTTATTTCCCAGATCCTTGTAAGGCAGGATCTCTCTGGAAAAGAGCCATAATGAGAGCTGTGCCTGTACTCTTGCAAAGGAAAGTGTTGGCAGGGAGGCATTCCATAGGGCACCTGGTGGACTAGGAGAGGCGTGGCAGATGGAGAGTGTGTGTAGAGGTTATACTTGTGAGGGTGATTGCTGACTGTCTCTATCGGGATCCTGGAATTTGGACTGGTAAAACCCTTAGTCTGTTTTGCTCAAGGTAGTTCAATGCTTTGTGTAAACCTCGCTCTTCGTTCCAAGAAATTGTGTAATCGGGATCTATAACAGTCTGCATGCTCTGGCATGAATTAATGAAATTTGGGTATTGTTAATGCAAAGATATAGATCTCAACACATTTGGATTTTTGTAGATTACATAATGCTAAATTCTCAAAAAAGACTGAGGACATAGAATTCTTGGTAGAGTGCTTGCCTAGCAAGGAGGAGGCCCTGGGATCAGTCTCAGGTCTGCATAAACAATATGGTGGAGCATGCCTACAATCTCAACACCAGAAAGGTGAATGCAGGAGGACAATAATTTCGAAGGTATTCTTACTGTATATAAAGTATGGAGTCTACCTGGAATACACAAGGCTCTGCCTCAAAAAAGGAAGAAAGCAAGGAAGAAGGGAGGGTGGAAAGAAAGGTGTTAAATCTATTCTTTTTCTGGTGGAGGGTAAGGGGAGATAGTAGAGTTTTGATAAACTAGAAATGTCCTATTAACCCTATTTTATAATAAATTAAAATTTAAATAAATATATAAACAAACAAAAAACCCTGGTTTTCTCCTTGTCTCTCTTTCGGTATTTTACCTTCTACAATAATCAGAAAATTATTCAGTCATGTAAAAACTTACAATATTTGATGGAGTCATTGAGACATTAAAGATCATTTATGGTTTATGGGAAATTGCATTGTGGGAAGTAGGATATTTAGTCTCCTTGGGTCAAGACAAAACACTTTGACTTGGACTATAAATATAGTTAGAACAATGGATGTGATACTTACTTTTACAGACCTGGAGTTCCACATCTCTCAGGGGAATATGAAAGTAGTTGGTAGCCAGTGTCAGACGAATAGCTGAAGAGAGAAAAAGGGACAACTTATTGATCTGTGTGCTGTGAGATAATCTGTCCTGTGGAAGCACACAATCACAGGATTTTAAGTATGAAATTCAGAAAAGTAACTCAATTATTATCTGAAAATATGGATCCATCAGTCAGTCCCATTTGTAAGATCTTAAATGTCATGGGGGGGAATTTTCATAGTAACCCGTTGGTTATTTTTTATTCTTTTATTCTTTTTGATTGTTTGTTTTTGTAACCAAACATTTTCAACAATGACTTATTAGAAAACAAGTTATTTATATGTAACATGGGTTTCTCATTGTTCCACTTGCCAAAACTTAGGACTCGTTTTATATTTCTTTACCCTTATTGAAGTAGGTTGAGAAGTCTTCACATGTAGTTAGTTGTTTTATTTTCCCCTCGGGAAATCTATCTCACAAAAAGACAGTCTCTTCAATCTTCTTGACCTCATGGCAAGTTCACCTCTGCTCCATCTCTTACTATTCAGACTGAGCAATGGAAATGGCATACAAATACCAGGTCACACTTTCAGTCTGCTGTGATCATGCCCTTGTGTACAACATCACCAGTAGCTGTGCAATGTATGGAGGTGATGTGGGATTCCCCTCTGTATGCTGTGAAATTGTTTTATTGCCATTGGTTAATAAAGAAGCTACTTTCGGCCAGTGGCTTAACAGATTAGAGTAAGGCAGGAAAACTAAACTGAATGCTGGGAGAAAGAACGCAGGGTCAGGGAGAAGCCATCTAGCTACCACAGGAGACAGATGCCTCTGCCGGAGCCTGCTGAAACCTTGCTGGTCGGCCATGATCTTGTGGTGATGCAGAGATTAATGGGGATGGGTTAGTTTAAGATATAAGAGCTAGCTAGCAATATGCTTAAGCTATTGGCCAAACAGTATTGCAAATAATATGTTTTCTGTCTGATTATTCAGATATGAGCAGTCAGGAAACAAATGAACAGCCTCCGTCAACATGACTCCATGAATCCAAGACTTTTATGTGCATTGCTTTTGTCTATATCATAAAAAACTTCTAACAATAGGGGAACTGTACATGTTACTTTCTCTGTTTCATAACTATAGGCAAAAATTGTATTATTAATGTCACCCTACACTCTTTTAGACAAAGTACGCTATGACTTTTAAACTTTAATTTTGTATTTTATGAGACAGAACCTTTCAAGTTTCAAGATAACAGATGTATACACCACACACACCAAGACTTTTCCAGTCCTCCTAGAGTTTTCTAACCTTAACCATTTATTTATTATGAGACACCACTCTCTCACCACCATATACTTCCTGGCACTTTTTGAATGGGATGAAGTGGCACACCAGCCACCAACCTCTGGGTCTTGGAATTTGGCTATCACTTACACTTTCTTAAGTCACTAAGTAGCATGAAAAATGTCTACAAATAGTAATTTCTCTGCTCTAAGTAATTTCACTGTAGCAATAAGGGATAGAGAACATAAGGTCAATGTCTATTAAGCTTATATACCAGCTAGAATGCAGCATGCTTGTACAGAAGTAGTGCCATTTAGTTCTCAAATATCCTATTATGTATTATTTTCTCAATTTTTATAGTAGAAGAAGCTAGAATTCAGAGAAATTAAGTGGCTTCACAATATGAAATGGAAATGGAGTCGGGACTAGAGCTAGAAATTTGTTTTTATATTCTAAAGCACTATTTTCTTTGCTAAATTATATGCAGAGTATTACAAGGCATCGTTTTAATATCTGCAACATAGGCACTATATTATGATAGTTCCTCCCAAAGTGTTGTGCATATAACCCTGCTTGAAATTTGTCTTTGTAAGTGCAGAATCTTATTCAGTTAGTCCTGAGCTGTTAAAGCTCTACCCAGGACAGAAGAATGCTAACACTCTGAATAGTAAGGGACTTTAAGAAGCAGGAGGGAGAAAAGTTACAAAGCAGGGAGCGCCTTGTAAGAAGAGAAACATTTAAGTGGCTGAAAGAGAATTTGCAAAACAAAAATAAAGAGGTAAAACAAGCTCTTCACATAGCACAAAAGCACTGAGACCAGAGGAATAAATACAAAATATGATGTATAATGACAAAGAAGTTGGCGGAGAAGTATGGTAACGTGCATGGGTGTGATAGGTAATAGGTATCCAGATTACAAGTGTTGGCCAGATTAAGGGTTCCTCAATGTGATGCCAAGACTCATGGAACTGATTCTAAGTCCAAAAATCACCTACTGTAGATTCTTGGCAGTTTCCTCTTACAGCATACAATGAGTTAATGCTTTAAGAAATGTAATATTGGTGCTGGGGGAAAAGTTTCAGTGGGCAAGAACAAAGATTTCTGCAAGCACAAAGATTTGAGTTTGAATCTCTGCATACTTGGAGAGTTTCTATGGGGAAAGCCTGGCATGGTTTCCTGTACATGTAACCCCAGCATTGCAGGTGAAGGCAGAGAGATGTAGATTTTGCAGGTATGTCGAGATGGCGAGCTTTGTCTTAAGGCAATAAGGAACAGAATGGTAGAGGAAAACTCCTGATGTCCCAGGTCTTTCTCAGAGTTCTGTGTGCATGAGTGTACAGGTATGGGTAATCACACACTCGAATGCAAGCATCCACACACATTTGTATGTACCACACACACACACACATATGCATACACACATACATCTGGAGGGGGAGATCTTTGCTGTTAACATTGGGTAGGAGACAAGGACATGTGATGCTGGAAATTAAACTATCAACAATGACATAAGAAACAAAAGGGACAAACCATGCAAATGTTTGATGGTATTGTGCAGCAAGGTGATTGCCAGGTGAGAGTGTGGAGAGTCAACACTGATTCTAGTGCTTCCACCTTCATTTACTTATCTTTCTGGCACTGCTGGGCCATTCTAGGCTAATGGCCTATCACTGAACTATACCTGCAGTCTTGCCAACAATGGTGTTAACAAATATATACTGCCATGACAAGTTTAGGACACAGAAAAATGAGTTGGTGGGGAGAAATCTATATCACTCATTTGTTCCCATAATACACTGTCTTTTTTTCACAGGTCCACTCTTTCTGAGCTTGTACTTGAAGTATGTACCTAGTAGGTGAACATTTCAATGGATCCCGGAGTGAAGTTTTGTAGTGGATGTAACAACTAAATTTGTTACTAAAATGACTGGCAATAACAGTACCATATTGGATATTGAGATTTTTTTGTACTTTGTATCTATCTATCTATCTATCTATCTATCTATCTATCTATCTATCTATCTAGTATATGTTTCTGCATATGGGCACATGTACCATGGTATTCATGTTGGAGTCACAGGACAACTTGTGGCAATCTCTTTTTTCTTCTCAGAATCTGGTACTTAGAGTTTGAGCCATCATCATTAGGCTTGATGGCAACTGTGCTTAATTACTGAGCCATTTTTCAGATATCTGGATTGCTATAATAAGTAGAGAAAGATGTGCAATGTAAAACTTGCACAGTTATGAAACTTTATATATTGTTCAAATGTTAGCAGGAGGGGATAAAACAGACTTGAGAATATGAAAAGATACAAGGTTGTAATTATAGCGTAGGATACTAATGCAAGATATCAGAAGTCAAACACACTCCATCCCCAGGCTATGGGTCTATGCAGAGGTGACAAAACATTTAACAGTAGGGCCTAATGGGGTAATTTAGGTAGCACAGGCATATTGAGATCAGACTATGTTCTGCCTGTCTCCCTTCTGACCTCAATGAAGCCAGTAACTTTTCTCTATGTCATTCTATGTGTTACAATGTACTTACTGCCTTGATACAGGTTCAAAAACAGTAAGCCAGCTGGTCATATACTGAAATCTCCAAAACAATGAGTCAAAAGAGACCTTTCCTCTTTACAAGTTGGATATCTTGTATTTTGTCACAATGACAGAAAGTTAATAAATTCAGTGTTGTAAACAATGAACAGATACATGGAAGTATCCATTCCAATAAGGATTTCAAAATCAGGATGAATCATATTGAGAGAACACAGAGAAGATGTAGTATCCATCCACTTCTGGCACTTTTGGCTCAATCTACCTCAAATCGAAAGAGTATCATATTGATTCTTAGTAACAGATGCTATTATTTCAAACTTACATGGAGAAAATCATATTGATATGACCTACAAGTACATATTTAAATGGCACTTCTCTATGGAGAAAGTATAGCTTAAGGAAATGTCTCAGATAAAATCAAAGAATTGTAATGTGAATAGATTTTTTTAGATAAACCCATTATAGTCCATCTTAACAAGATATGTCACCACAGCAATATTAAATATCAACCTGACATTAAACATAACAGGCCACCAAGGCATGCTCACCAAGTGAGAAACGGAGTTACAATAATTATGAATAACTTTGCCAATTGTTTTCAGTTACTTAAAGTGAGCTCTGCTCCTGTGAGATGCTTGTAATGTTCCTTCTGTTTCTTTCCCTGTGGTGTAAACTAATATATTGCGGGGTGTGTTTGAAATCCCTCTGCTCATTAGGTGCAACATTTCATCTTAATGTTCTTCTACAATTTGGTTATATAAATCTAGAATTAGAACTATCATTTATTTTTCTCTATAAAAAAGCTCTTGTATTTCACAGTGTAGTTCTGGTACCACTTCTCATGCACTTGATGATGTGTTCCTATCTTATTTGTGTCCTCTGGATATTTCCGAGAAATACCTCTTCTAGTTGAGAAGTAAATGGAAAAATCAGGTAGCCAGAAGAAAAAAAAATAATCATTTAAATTGTACCCATACAAACATTTACCTTAGAAATACAGGTCAGTTAGAATTGAAGGTAGGGCTAATTGCAGAGTAGGAAGATGAGTAGAGGGAGATAAGCAACTGGATTGCTTCATCTTCTTGGTGTAGGAGGGTCTTCTATTTGTTTATTGCCCTCATTGGTTAAATAAAGAAAACTGCCATGGCCTTTTGATAGGGCAGCCTTAGGTGGGCAGAGAAGACAGAACAGAATGCTGTGAGAGAGAAGGCAGTGTGGCAGACGCCATGCTTCTCCAGCACAAGATGGACACTGGTTAGACTCATGCCGGTAAGCCACAACTCAAGTGGCGATACACATTAATGGAGATGGGTTAAAATGATATGTGAGAGTTAGCCAATAAGGGGCTGGAGATAATGGGCCAGGCAGTATTTAAATGAATACAGTTTCCGTGTAATTATTTCGGGTATAAGCTAGCCAGGCACCGGGCGCCGGGAGCCGGGTGGCTGCCGGGACGAAAAGCAGGCCCTCGCGCCTCATTACTACGGATTGGAAAAAGCAGGCCCGCGTGCCTTATTACAACATCTTCTGATTTGCTGCTTCCTGATATTTTTAAACTTGAGGCTTGTGACTTATGTATAGGATACTGAAATTTATTTAGTTGGATTTGAAATATGAAAGTTTACCATGGTATTTTTTCCTCTGTTTGAAGCATGCAAGATGAGTGGGTAAATTTTGGATATCACTTTTAGATTTACTGACTCAGAGTATTGAAATTATTAACTCAGGTAGAGATTGATGTCATTGGCTCAGTATCCCTACCTGAGTCAGCACTGATTTGCTCTGTAGAGACCAAGTGTATAAGATACACTTTGTAGAAGCCCATTGCTACATAAAGTGGGTATTGTTATGTAAAGGACAATGGGCAGGTCCATTTCTACTTCAAAAACATCAAGGCATGTATGTTTTGCTGACAGTGGACCACTAAAGAGGCCCAATATACAAAATGCTCACAATGTTTGATAATTTATAAAGACAAATTGTTTGTGCATTGGGTTTCCTATTAATCTTAATTTTCTTATTCATTATTCTATGCAGATGGAGGTTTCTGTCCTGCATGGTACCACAGCCATTCAGTCATAGAGAAACACTCAGAGGCTTATATTAATTATAAACTGTTTGGTCTATTAGCCCAGGCTTATTATTATTAACTAGTTCTTACAACTGAAGTTCACCCATAATTCTTATCTATGTTTAGTCATGTGACTTCGTACCTTTTCTCAGTGCAGCCTTTTCATCTTGCTTCCTCTGCATCTGGGTGGCAACTATAGACTGAGCCTTTCCTCTTCCCAGAATTCTCCTAGTCTAGTCATCCCTCCTATACTTTCTGCTTGGTTACTGGCAAATCAGCATTTTATTAAAACAATACAAATGACAAATCTTTACAGGGTACAAGAGCACTATCCCACAGCACATCTCCTTTTCTTTTCTTTTCAAAACACAAACTCCAAAACTACTCTCCTTTGCTTAGCTTTTTTTCTGGCCACTTTCCATAACAACTTCTAAGCAACACTCTAAACAAACACAAACATCCACAATTCATTTTTTTGAGATGTGGGCATCATTTTCTAGGTTACTTCCTGATGATTAAGGGCACTTCCAATCTTATGGGGACACAAAGAAAATTTAGGATTATAGTCAAGTCCTGACTGTAGTAGTCTGTGAGGCTTGATCATCTCAGTCAGCAGTCTTGAAGCTGTTCTGAATGTAGAACTCAGAGAAAACTGCAACATAGGTGATCTGAAATGTTGGATCATCTGGGCCATCCATTTCTATTGGAGGTTTTTCAGGGGATCTTCCTTGATTAAAACTTATTTTTTCTTAACTCAGAAGGAATCCACAGCCTCTCATTTCCTGTGGAAACAAAAATAAAACCTCTTCTCCAAAGTAACATATCTTTTGACTTACATTTTGAAGTCAAGGCATTTTTTAAACATATATGTTGGATCCAGCAGCATTTGTAGTCAGATATTTTTTAGCAGCTGTTGCTCCTTCCTCAGCAGTCAAACAATTCAAAGGCAACACAATACCATACAGTATTCAGATGTTCTGTGTATTTTCCATCTTTACATGGCTTTTTTTAATTCTATTTCCTTTATTTTTATTTTTGATTTTGGGTTTTTTGAGACAGGGTTTCTCTATGTATCTTTGGCTGTCCTGGAACTTACTCTGTAGACCAGGCTGCCCTTGAACTTACAGAGATCCTCCTGCTTCTGCCTCTCAAGTACTGAAATTAAAGGCATAAGCTACCATATCCAAATACTTTCTTTCTTTCTTTCTTTCTTTCTTTCTTTCTTTCTTTCTTTCTTTCTTTCTTTCTTTCTTTCTTTCTTTCTTTCTTTCTGAACTTTCTCTATCCTTTTTCTTTTCTCTCCCAAGCCTACATATATTTTTAAACACACTGTGTACCATTTAGAGGTTTTTTTTTTTTTAACTGAATTTGTCTTTACTGTATTTTTTTTTCTGACCATTAGTCTTTAATTTGTTAAGTGATATGGCTAGGATTAAAGCTGTGGCTTTGGTGGCTGGATCCACCCCACTCCTTGACTTCCTAAGAGTCTAGTTTCATGGTGTAATTACTGGTGGGAGACACATTTTTTACAATTCAGTGGAGTTTCTATGTCCGTGCCATCACCAAGAAGCATGCTGTGGACTGCTCATAAACATCATTAAGTGGCAAGGCCTCTTAAAAAATCTGCTAGGTTTTGCTGTTAACACTGAGTCAGGAAGCCTCTCTTAAAGGAGCCTAGCCTCTGATTGCCTCCAGAAAATACATCCCACCCAAGACAGAGCTGCTACCAAGAAGCCATACTTGACTTTGTTCTTTTGTCTGTCTAGAATACTTTTTTTTTTAAAGCTTTCTCAGGCTTTTTGTAGAAATTCTTGCCCCAGGTTGGGCACCATTTGTAGATGGAGGTTTCTGTTCCACCAGGTCCCACAGCTGTTCAGTCCCAAAGAAAAACACAGAGGCTTATATTAATGACAAACTCTTTGCCTATTAGCTCAGGCTTATTATTAACTAGCTCTTGAAACTGAAATTCACCCATAATTCTTATCTATGTTTAGTCACATTACTTGGTACCTTTTCTCAGCGCAGCCTTTTCATCTTGCTTTCTCTGCATCTGGGTAGCGACTGCAGACTGAGCCTTTCCTTTTCCCAGAATTTTTCTAGTCTATTCGCCACACCAATACTTTCTGCCTGGCTACTGACCAATCAGCATTTTATCAAACCAACACAGTGACAAATCTTACAGGATACAAGAGCATTATCCACAGCAATTCTATCAGCATTGCCACAGTAAAAAAGACGTTAAGTAGTTGTTGAATTGAATCAAATATCTTACTTAAAGTTTCAGGATAATGGGTTGATTATGTGTACTCCAGGTACTTGCTGACTCATTATAGGTTGATATGTACTTGTCTAATAATCATCTAAAATTTTCTAATTAGTGTAGCTATTAATAACACTTTTCTCTAAATGTTATTTTCCCCCTTGTAGTAGCTCCATACTTCACTTTTACCTTTGCCTTCAACCTTCATTTCCTTATTTCTTATTCCAGTGAACGTGGCCCAATATCCACAATGTCATTTTCTTTTGGAGGCAATGTCATTGCTCTTCCACTAAATTAAAACCTTGGATGTCATAATCTGTGTCTATATAGTCTATATTTATTATAATTGCATTTTTAGGTCTTGGAGTGAGACTAGGAATAAATACCTGAATTGGTATGCTAAGTTCCTATTCAGTTTTTTTCTGAAAAAGACCCATACTGTGCATCTCTGCAAAGTACTAAAGAGGTGACAGAGACAGAGGAAAAAGTCTTACAAAGCACGGAAGTTACTACAGGTCTATAATCACAGCATTCATGATACTGAGGTAGCAGTGTCTCATAATAGAGTTCTTTCTGGGCTACAAAGTGACGCATGATAGCAGAAGGAAGGAGGCAGTGAAGATGGTGAAGGAGGGAGGGAAGAAGGAATGAATTCCTTGTCATCATTATAAACTTTTTAAACCTCATAACATTTACAAGGTACTGATCTTGACTACATGATTCAACCAATTTTAGTACCCAGAAAGCTATACTAAACATGAACTTCCTATTTTGAGACAAAATACTCTTGTGTACTGTAGAAAAATTATCTAATATTTAAGTATTTTAAGAATTTATGCATTTTAATTTTGAGTGAGTTTCTTTAGCATATAGCAAAGAAAAGTAAAAGTATCAATAACAAGTAGCAGATAAATAGAAAGAGGATTAGATACATAGTAAAAGATCATCAAATTGGGGGTTTACAACACCCAGCAGAGTGGACTAGAGTAGCTTGATTGAATGAAAAAACAAAATTAATACCATTGAATTAAGGCTTCCAAACATACAGCAGAAATCAACTGGGAAATTTGCATTTTCATTGAACTTTCCCTCCATGGTGAGCTTCTCATCAGTGCACTTTCAGCTTCTAATTCCCACTGTAGGCATTTTATATCATGAGATGAGTAACCTTGTTGGACTGGTTTAGCTCCCAGTTGTCGTCAAGGACAGAATGTTTTCTTTCCAGGCAGTTTTGTTGTTCTTTTCCTTCCTGTCTGTCTCTCAGCTGTGGTCCAAGGCATCCTATCTCTAGAGAAAGAACCTTAGGGTAGACATAGAGACAATTATATTTACATCTGAAATAATGAGGAGAGTAGCAAACCTACTTCCAGAGATAGCTTCTCAATAAGCTTAAATGGCACTTGACAGTTTACCAATACGATACCAGTGCTAGTACTTTAGAGAACCCACAGAATGACAAAAACCTGTCAGTCATAGCTTCTACACCTACAAAGTTTGGGGAATGAGTTCAGCTTTGGATTTTCAAACAATTTTTGTTGATATACTCAGTTTAGAATCAAGATCTCATTTGATGGCTAGCACGGGAAACTGATAAAGTAGGAGGGAAAGTGCCCAGCTCCTCAATGGTGAAGCTTCCTGGACATATTTCTTAGCTCCTCTGACACTGCCTTAGGATACAGCTAAATTTTCCAAGACTTCTCCCTATATTAATTTCTGAGCATCATATGAGCAGGCCTACAGCTGTGAGTCCTGTAAATGAGAAGTACTGCATGTGTGTTGAACTTAGATAAATGGAATACTTTCAATCACGTGACACCACCTTGTTGCCCCACACTTTCCCCATCAAACTTCCCTGCAGGATATTTCTACCTAGCTTCTAGTAGTAGAATGATGCCAATTCAACCTCTTTCTTAGCTTCATATGTGATGTTAGAGGGACATACACTCCTGAGTGCCATATGATAAGTAATTCACTGTTCACTTAGCTTTAATTGAACAGGGATTAGGCCATGAGGACTTAAACATTAATAGATGCAATTATTAATAAAGTAAAATAAAAAATTAGTAAATTTAGGAAAATTATTCACTATTGCATTTAGGAAATGATGTTTTGTAAAACTCATTTTGTTCATGGTTTCTACAAACAATAACTTGATTGTGATATTTTAGGAATTATGTAAGATAACTAAAGAAAAAAATAACACTGTATAAAAGTATGTTCCAGGCAGAATTAGACTTATTAAGTAAAATTTTAGCTATTTAAAATAACTAAAGACCATGTTTACTATACATAAATGAAAAATTATAATTAGAACATTGGGTATTGGGGAGAAAAATCTTTGAATGGAAGAATTTTTTCCATTTCATTTTGAGACTATAGTTGCTAGAATTCATATATAAAAATAGAGACTGCTTAAGATGAGATAGTAAAAACTGAAAGGTCAAATTCAAATGCACCCTTCTCCACCCTGCTTCAATAGGAAGAAAGGGATAATCATATAGAAATAACAAACTTTTGTTTAACCTAGAAATTAGGAGTAGGATAACATTACATTATACAACCATTAACAAAAACTTGATACAAATCAAGGAATTTTAATCCCCCCACCATGTAATCCAGAGCTACTAACTGTCCTGTGCTATTTTCTATTGCTGTGATAAACCACAGCAATGAATGAAGAATGAATGAAGGAAAAAGGATTTATTTCATTTTACAGTCAATCATAAAGAGTACTTAAGGGAGGGATCTGAAGGCAGGCACTGAGGCAGAGGTCATGGAGGAATGATGCTTACAAGCTTGTTCTCCCTAGCTTGCTCACCTAGTTTTCTTAAACCAGCATGGACCACTGGCTCAGGGGTGGAACCCTCTTACAGTGGGTTGGGCACTCTAATGTTAATCAGGAATGAAGAAAATGTCCTCACTGTCTTGTGAACAGATCAATTTAACAACGGAATTTTATTAGTTGAGCTTCCTTCTTCCCAGATGATTTTCAGCTTGTGTCAAGTTGACAAAACACTAACCAGAACACTAACTAATTACTAATATGAGTTGCTTAATGTCACTTCCATTATTTTTCTTGAATGTCCTCTGTAGCCACAAACACAAAATGAATATTCTTAAGAAAATCTGTCAAAACAGATGGATAAGTGGAAGAGTGACTAATGAAGAAATGGGCTCAAAGGAAAGATGGCAATGATTGCATTTTCTCTGATGTGTTTTATCTGATTGGATTGTACCCAGATGAACTCTTACTGATTTATATCCTCAGTCTTCCCTAAAATGTAAACTGCATTAGACCAATTTCTCTGAAGAAATGGCATTCATTAGGTCTAGGATTAAAAATCTAAGGAATCTTGTCTTGGATCATCACAATATAGCCATTTGTGATGCTTGCATGTGTTAGAAAAAGCAGTCATCATGATTATTACTGTTTTTATGTTGTTCAGAATAGATAAAATTATGTTACTAGAGAGTCATTGCTCTGCCATTGTTAATATGTAAACGCCACTGTTAACATATTTTTTTATTATTTGAATCTATGTGTGTGTTTATTTGCATGTGTTGATGCATGAGAGTATGTGTGTGTAAGAGAGAGATAGAGAGAGAGAAAGAGAGAGTATAAGTGAGGAGATCAGGTAAATCACAGATGTCATTTCTCAGGTGTTGTCTGTCTCATTTATTGGGATAGAATTTATCTCTGGCTGGAAACTTATCATGTAGGTTTGAATATCTTGAAAGATCTGCATGTCTCTACCTCCCCAGATTTGAAATTGGAGGTATACATCACGATGTTAGGTTTTTTAAAATGTGGATTCTGTGTATTGAACTCAAGGCAAACACTATCACTTGAACGTCTCTCTTGTTTATTTCTTTTACTTGGTCTTAGTAGTCTAGAAATATGATATACAAAACCATGTCAATATTCAAACTGAAATATAAGGTTGATCATGCTGACTCTAAAGAGTGTATACTTGAACATTGATTTTGTTTTATTTTTGACCTAATTAGTTCAGAGAGGCCTTAACCACAATCAAACTATACTGATGAGGTCTTTAAGAATTTGAACATGAGGAAATAATATCTGATCTTTAATTTTTTATTTGTGTGCAGTTTGGGAGTGGCAGAGTGGGAATAAAGTACATATGTAGAATTCAGTAAACAACTTATGGGAGTCGGTTCTCTGTTTTCACCCTGTTTCTAAGAAAATGAGCTTATGTGATCTGGTGTGACAGCAAGGACCTTTACTTACTTGGCCATTTCTCCAGCCCCCACCATGTTTTTCAAGACAGGGTCTCTTATTGAATCTGGAGCTTGCAGATTGACTAGACTGGCTGACCAATGAGCCCTAACTTCTGACTGCCTGTGTTCTCAGCATTGTACCAACTCATCCCTGCTCTCTAGCCCTGGAACACACACATTTGCTCTTATGTGGATTTGGTCATCATGTTTGTGATGCAAGAACTTTACCCACAGGATAATTTGAATAAAAATGTTATATTAAATCTTTGAGACTTTAACGATATTCTGTTCTATCTCTGCTCTTCCCAGATCTTTCCTGACCTCCATACTCATCTGAATTCATGTTCATGGTCTCTCCCTACCCTGCCCTAAAACTCTCGAGTCCAGTTCATGTTGACAGACTGTTCTGGAACAGTGTGTTTATACCTGTCTGAAAATTTCACTTCCTGAGATATTTAAGATTGACAGGTGATGAATTAGATAAGTAGATGACAATTCTGAATTTTGAGGAATATAGAAGTGTAAAAACAACTGTATATTTGATTTATGGAATTCATGGGGTTACAGCAAAATGAAATATCCAGTAGACATTTGATTAAAAATAATCTGTACAAAAGAGTTAATCTTATTTGGAGATAAAGATTTCATTGTCTTGAGAAAGAAGTTTTTAGCAAAAAAAATGCTTATATGATATTGAATGTAACAAAACAAAGAGAAAGAATGAATTCATTGAGAATTTTCTGAGATAACAGGGAATAGATAAAATCTGCATGAGAACATAAGCCATTGAAAATTAAGAGAAGGAAAGTACCATCAAAGACAAAGAGTTTCACTAGGAAAGGCGAGGTAAGTAAGGCACAGTATCCCCTAGATGTCAGGAATTTTAAGAGAAGCTTTCCATAGAATTGGGTAAAACTTTTTACCTTATTATTGGCTTTTGAGAAAACATCCCAATAAGTTAGTAGTCACTGGTAAAAATTATAATAAGATGTGGGATGAATAAGAAGTGGTTAGAGGTATAAACTTATTGACTGCGTGTTATGTGTGCCATCAGTTCATTTTAGACTGAAACATGATTAGTAAATAGAATTAGTAGACAAATGTTAAAGACAGAAGATACCATTAGATTTGAGCTGGCAATGGAGAGAGAATTCCATGGGAATGGAAAACATAGCTTTGCCTTATGTGGTTCTGTAAACAGTTTCAAACCCCAACTCATCCATCCATCCATACCACATGGAGCGTTCGGAATTCACTCAGTCTTTCAGTCAGTGTGGCTGAGTCTCAAGAAATTTCTTTTCTAATAATTTCTCAAGATGATGCTAATGCTTTCAGTCTGTGGACTAAACTTCGACAATCACCAATTTAAGCATTCAAGCAGAAATGAGTAATATATGAGTAGAGTAAAAGAGACTAGAAAATACATTGGAATTGGATGAAATAAAAATACAAATATTTTGCTAAAAGCATTTTCTTTCCTTTAGATTTAGAAATACAAAATTTCTGAACAGTGACATTGTTCACAATTTCCTTTAAAGGGTCTTACTTGTTAGTTTGAAGAAGGATTCATTTGTATGTGCCTATAAAAATTCACTATACAAGTATTAAACTGAGGAGGTTGCTGTGTTTTCTAATGTGGAAATGTTACAGGGGCATTATCGGTATAGGGTGTGGTTATCTTAGGACGTCTTTAGATGCTTGGAGAGATGCTCTTGGAGCACCTGTGGTATGCAGTCCTCTCTCTGGAGCATGAGTGGTGATTTTCTACAACGATTATCAAACTGTTGCTATCCAGTCTGCCTATCAGAGACCTATAGTGAGTCTAATCACAGGCTGATGTTTTTCCAGCCATGATCCAAAATAAATCTATTTAATTAATCACCTTAGATATTTCCTTATAAAGACAGAAAATGACCAACACTGAAGTCTGTTCCAGTAGCTGATCTTTTGTTCAGTGGTGATGGTTAGAAATTATTGTAGAGACTATGTCTTTAAAATAAGACCAATTTACTCCATAAGGTATTTAAGAAAACGAGAGGAAAGAGAAAGCATGAACATTGAACTATTTTATTAATACTTATTTTTCTTTGACTATCTCATATACATATATAATATATTCTTGTCATTCTTGCCCCACCCTCTTTTATACCCCTTGCACCCTTGCTTGCTTTTCCTCTCACCTATCTCCCACCCTTCTTTATAATATTTTGTTTCATTTTTATTTGTGGCCCATTAGGCATAACTAGTATTGCCTATATGGGCATGGGTATGGGGCTCCTAATGGGATCATGAGTAACTCACCAGTGGCCACGTCACTAAAAACAATGACTTCTTGTTCCTTTTTAACCCTATACTGCTAGTAACTCCCAAAGGTGGGGAGCATCCTCAGTGAGCCCCTTCATATCTGTGACTGAATGTTTATGGGTTCAGTCTGGTGCAGACATTTTGCAGGTACCTCTTGCTGCTGTTAAGTCATGTGTGCCACAGCCATGCCTCATAATACAGTATTTAATGGCCCTCCCTCCCACTGTCTTCTTTCTGGTTCTTTCTACATTTTCTTCCTTGATGTTCACTGGGCTTTGGGGAGGGATGTGATATGAGAGTTCCATTTAAAGTTCAGCTCTCTACAGTCACTTATTCTCAGCATTTTGGACTGCTGTGAGTCCATGTATTAGCCACCTTTCACTGCAAACAGGTGCTTCTTTGATCAAGGAAGAGGGCAGTGCTGGTCTAGAACACAAAATTTTGTTGGAATGGTTATGCCATTAGTGAAAACAGGAGCATCAAAAGCAAGAGCTGACTTCTAGAGAGAGTTCGTTAGTTGAAGTATGTTTTCAAAGAGAACTTCATGCATTTTCTGGTAAATTTAGAGTCTTTGTGGAATCTTGAGACTCAATTGTTCTGGTGGTAGTTGAATTGAGAAAAGAAATTAAGTCAAGTTCCTATTTGAAGTCATAGGAATGGGAATGGATGTTCTGTAAAAGCTTGGGGAGCTAAACATGTTGGGTTTTGTTGTTGTAGAGCTGAGAATGCAATCTTGGGTTAAAAACTAAAATCCAAGAAAAGGTTGAGGGAATGGGAAGCTGAGGGGAAATAAGACAAAAAGGCATTGAAATTTTCGAAGTCAAGGATCCAGTCTTAGCTATGGGTTTATTCCCATAGGCTCTTGCACTGCTGAGAAACAGTGGAATATATAAACTGAAATAATTCATACAGTCTTCTCTAAGTGCTAGAAAATGACAAGAAATAGATACAATGACATAGAGGAATAGAGTGTCATATATTCACAAAAGTAATCATTGACATTTGCATTATCATGCTTAATTTTTTTTTTAAATGAAGGAACCAGTGTAGTGTGGTAACGGCAATAAGAAAAATTCTGGTGGTTGTTTCCCTAACAAGGTTTCAAGCCCAGGTCCTGTGTATCATGGTGAGTAAGAGAAAAGCACCCATTGCTATAGATGGGCACAGTGATGTACCTACAACCCAAGGAAGTTATAGAATTTAGAAAGATGCGCAGTTGGAGGTATAAGGAGAATTTCATGGGTCAAATGTCCCAATACAGAGTGTAGACAGAAGTTTCTGTCCTGCCCGGTCCTGTTGCCACTCAGTCCCAAATAAACACACATAAGCTTATATTAATTACAATCTGTTTGGCTTATTAGCTCAGGCTTATTGTTAACTAGCTCTTACAATGTGAAATTAACCCATAATTTTTATCTATGTTTAGTCATGTGGCTTGGTACCTTTTCTCAGTAAGACATTCTCATCTTGCTTTCTCTGCTTTTGGCTTATGACTGTGTCTCTCCCTTTCCTCTTCCCAGAATTATCTTGGTCAGGTTGCTTCACAGATATAGTGAAAGGGGATGATTCATTGGGAGGGAAAAGACAAAATGGGGAAGGTTTCATATTTTTAAAGGTTACCAACTAATGATTTCTGGTACTTGAGATAGGAGAACTTGTCCATCTGTATTGTTTTCTGTGAGATTCACCATAAAATTCATGTTTTTCCATTTATACAAGGCTTTACCATCTTTTAAAAGCATTGAAAATTTATCATTTCCTTAAGATTGTGAATTTTGTATAGTGTTGTATGATCTGTAAGAATATAGTAGATTCGGAGCACTACTTTTAATTTAGCATACATAGATGTGAGTTAAGAGACAAAATATCAATCATAACTCTGATGCTTAACCATTTCTTCTCTTATTTCTTTAAAATAAGCAATTTTAAAAAGTAATAAGACATTTGAAAGGCTTAGACAGTTAACTGACTGTTATGAAATTGTTTTGAAAATATACTCTTTTCTAGGGTGTTTTTATATAGTCTGTGAAATGGTAGTACATATTTTTAAAATTTGCTTCCATTTAATTTATCATCAATATATCTTCATCAACCTTATTCTGGTTTCTTGGCCATCCCTCAGGTTTCTTACAAGGAATGCTTACAACCATAAGTTGAGTTTACAAAACTCTACCAGTTTTAAAGGTCAACATGTAAATGAACTAATTAGGTCAATGCAAATCACTATGGTGCTTGCTGTTACAAATCTCACACCTTTTAAATTCTTTCTGAATTATATAATGAGCCATATTGTTAACAGAGCTAGCAGAACATTAAAAAAAGATATTAAATACTTAGGCTGCCTAGATAAACAGAAAACTAATTTGCAGATATTTTACAATGATAAAATAATGCATAAAATTAGAGGCATAAGATTTATACTGTGCAATATTTACAAAATGGAAATGTCACCTTAGCTCAGAGAAGAACAGGAAATTATAAAAATGGAGATGAAAGGAATCAAGGAAATGGAACCAAGTTTCCATCTGTCTAAAAAGAATCTCCATTGCAGGTTTCTAAAACACTGCTTATTAAAACAACCAATGAACTGATAATAAACAGCAGTAAACTAACCCAAACAAAATAAAACTGGGTGTTGCTTGAGGTATTTAGACTTAGAGCCTGTGAATTTCATAGTATTAGTCACCCTACACACATGAATAAATGAATGCGTGGATGTGCATATATCTTCATAGATGCAGTTGAGATATAATATTAGTTTCATATGAAAGCAATTCTCCAAGCAAAATCTTTTAGCTGTAGTTTGTGTAAATTTTTAAATGGTTTAGGTTCTTAGAGTGTTTTCAAAGATGGAGATCAAACTTAACTATTTTCAGATCACAGTAGATTGAAAATCAACTTTGATACCGATTGGCAAGATAATTTTCTATGTTCAGGTTGTCAGAGTAAATAAAACATGAACACCCATTTTCTTCTGTTACACAATCTCTTGAACACATGCACTCTCAGCCTTGTGTCAGAGATTGAAATAGGAAGCCCTTTCTCCTTCACTTCTGTGAGCCTTGTAAGGAGGCCAGATGCCTCAGTCTGAAAATAATAAATACTTACATTTTTATTTTGGTATGAAAGTAAATAAATCCTTAAAATACATATAACTATCATAATTTGCTGCTTGATATCTGTCAATTTGTAAGTTTTCTGTAGAAGTTTCGTGCCTTTGGAAATATTAAGTATTTGTAGTTTTAAAAGTAGAGTAGGATTTAAACAGGAATAACAGATGAGAGAATAACTTATAATGTATTAATTCATGCAACAGCAGCCGCCACTTTTGCTATTAAAGAGTGCTTATGTTCTCAGTTTGGGTGAGAGAGAGCATAGGAGCATACTTCTCTTGTAAAAGGGACAGCTGCTGCTGCATGCATTAATACATATCAAATGGCTACAAAGGAAACACAATGCTATAAATCACTGGAGGCCCTCTGCTGACGTCATGAACCCTGAGACTGCAGGGGAACCCAGGCACTTCTTTCCTTTCATGTGACATCAGCATAGAGGGAAAATGGATTCCATCATCTTGGGCCTGCTTCCTGGCACAAGCCCATTATCCACCATACGTTTTATGATTTTATGGATTCATGTAGAAGGTTCATTTCTATTCCTATGTGAAGTGTAATTTGTGTGTTTTAAGGTTTGCATCGTTTTTTCTCAGCTATGTCCCTGGTCTTCTGTATATAATAGTAGAAATGGAATTCTGAATGACCAGTTAGAATTGGCTCACCCTCTAAAAATCTGTTGGAAAAAAGAAAAAAAGAGACCCGGGAAAAAGGAAAAGAAAATTAAAGAAATGAAAAGAAGAAAAATAAAAGAACAGAACAAAAAAATTAGAGAAAGGAAAAAGGAAGGAAGTTACTGGGAATAAAATTGAGATACCTTTAATCTAATAGATTTCTTTGCAGGCAAAAACAAGCTAGGGGAATACGATTTCATCTCATATGTTAATTTGTGAAGGAAAAATTGAAAAATGTTGGGATTTTTTTTAATAACCTATATTTAGGTTGTTTATTACATGAAATATTCTGCTATGATGATGTATTCAAACTTATACAAAATGTCATTGTTTAAATTTACAAATAATTTAAAAATATTTAAAAATCTTATTAGAGAATATTTCTCATCTATTCCTTCAAATGGAGAAAATATTGTCTTAGAAGAACCAAGTAAATTTTCTCAGATTTTTTTAGAGTTTTGATGAATATTAATTTGTACTTTACTTAATTTACTTAAGAAAATTAATAAACTCATTCTGCAAATGTGTAGTTCCTAAGGTGTTTGGAGAACTAGGAAAAGAAGGTTGTTATTATCTGACCTCTTTAAGCTAATCGGGTTGGGTATTCTAATTGGCTTAGAGGAAATTTTGTATCCTGGTAACCTCAGGACACCTTAGATTCACTAAAGCTTATGGTTCAAGAAGAAACCGTTATTAATGATAAAAAGTTTCTTATTCAAAATAATTTCTCACCCTCTCTCCCATTTAAAGATTTATCTTTTGTTTCTTTCTTTTTGTCCTTTTTTTCCTCTTTTGAAAAAGCAATGAATAAATTAGGAAATGTGTCTTTGTTCTAAGAGCTTCATTCCAAAGACATCCATCCTAATAGGATGTGAAAGGTCTTGTGTAAGACCTTGTAATGCAGATCTTCAAATCTATATCTCACAAGGTATGAAACTCCACTGAGATAAGCAGGACTCTATTCGCTTTAACAGCCAGGGCAAACCAGTCAGTCTCCTGGGCTCCTTTCTTCTTGGAAATATGCAGAAGCTTCTTTCAAACTACAAATTTGTCACAATTCTATCCAGTTATAAATGCCCTTAAGATTTATTATATTATCATCCAAGTATTGTAAGACTATTTTGAATGCTATTTTAAATATAAACCCACATCAAGCCCAGACAAACTAACAGAAGGAATCATTTATGGTGCTCAGGGTGAGAAATGAACATTACAATTTATTTCATCCGACTTTCTTATTTCCCATATGAGAAAACAGGTCCAGTGAGGTGAAACAACTTGATCAAAGGTCAATTTTTTCTTATTGAATATTCTCTTTCAATGTACTTTTCCTTATACTCTTGTACTGTCTGGGATAATACAAATAAATGACAAAGCTTGCTTAGTGTTGTTTAAGGAAAGGCCAAAATCCAATTGCTAGGTACTTTTGGTTTTATTTTCATCATTATTATTCAAGACAGCCTATAAAAGGAATGTTTCATCTGCACAGAGAGACCCTGCATAAGTAAATAAGCAGCCCATACTCGAAGAAGAGTGAATACTACCACATGATAGAGTTAAGAAGTTACCACTTTCCCAGACAGAATATTTACTACAAAAGCCAATGATGACTTGAGACCCTGACTCACATAAACTGCAAGCAACCCACAAATCTTCGTATTCAAACAGTTGCATTAGATAATGCAAAAATATAGTTTCTGTAAATTATATCTAGTTTCATTTTTAACGATTAAATTAGTTTTAAATGCCCCCTAATAAAGTGCTTGATTTATTATAACGAAATGCTTTTGTTTACTCTTCTCCTTCCCAAGTTTCCTACGTAACTGGAAAATTTAAAGGCAGGTGGAATGGAAGAGAGTTTGGGAACAGCATATAGATCCTATAGAAAGGCCATCACAATTACCAAGAAAAACCAAGGCAACCTGGGCACATAAACCTGAGTGCTCAAATTTTTGAAAGAGGTAGAAGTAGTGTTCCTGGCACCTACTGGCTCTTATGGTGGGGCAGGAAAGTTCTGTTCCACCAAACAAGCAGGTTTATAAAAGAGGATTAGAGGGGATTTCAAGAAAAGGGTGATGTGGGGGTGGGGAATGTCACCCTGCAAGGAAAAAAAATCAACAAAGGGGTAGAGAGCCTGCCAGCTGTCCTGCTCCATTTCCTGGCTGTGACTTCCCAGCTGTTCCCAGAAGACTCTAAGGAGAATCCCCAAAGACACTGTTTTGCTTTCTTCCAAGAGCTCTGTGCACCAGTACCTGCTCCTTGCTAGCAGGAATGGCATTTCAGATAGGGAGAACTTGGGTTATAAGTATGGTACTTAATATGGATTTAGATGAGTTGACCAAGAGGTAAACTGAAAGGTGAATACACAGAGACCTGGGAACTCCATACATTGTCTGAAGTTCAAAAATTGTCATTATTTTACAACTAAAATGACAATAAATAGCAATTTCTGGACAAAAGCAGTTGGTTAATGTGTCCATAAAAGCAATATAACAAACAAGTAAAACCAAAGAGAGTACCCCTTTCCACAAAGAAGAACTTGGAAGGATGACCAGGTAAATTTCCAGAGGATAAATACACACTGGCAGATCTTCTTGGCTCACCCACACAGTTAGTAGATTGTGATTGATTATTTACTATTGATATGATTTCTAGAGAAACCAGTGCTAAAAAGTTCTCATTCCATCAGAGTTGAATGTAATGAAACAGTATCTTATGCTATATATTTAAATTAGATTAATGTAGAATTATTATCTCTAGGTATGTTATAAATTTGTTGAGAAACAGATGTTTTATCAGTTAAACAATGATAAGTATATACAACTTCTGCTTAAAATTTTTATATTTTTTCCTTGGAAATATAACTGCATAATTTTCATCATCTTAATTTGGATTGAGACGCAGATCAGTTTAGGGTAGATGAGATGTCAATCAAAACAGTCTGGAACAGAATGTCTATGCCTTTAAGCCTGCTATTCAAATGTTGCCCTTATATAATATCGAGGACATTTAAATCTTCTTTTTGGTATTTTTTTACCTCTACGTGGCTCTTGCAGACATTTATGGAGCAACTCCGCCTTATGATCCAGAAAACAGCTGGGGAACTAGATTGATCATTTATGAATCTTTACTAATCACCTATAGTGGAGTTGATTCCATTTGTCTGTTTCTTTCCTCCTAAGCTGCCCATACCACAGACATCTTCTATGAGGGATCTTCTATTCTCCATTCTGAAAGTTTTCAAAGTCTATCAGTGAACACATTTGACTTCTAGTTAAATGCTGGCTCCATTGTGGACTCAGCCTAGGTAGTCAACCACAGATACCCAACTTCATGAGGTGTCCACCTTGGTTTTTCATAACAGAGACCAAAGGATAGGTGATTATATCCAACTTACTCACTGGTGAGTGTTAGGGATGTTTTTGTCTTTGTCTCTTTGATGCTGCTATCATAAATGTCTTCTCCCACACCTTGTGTTTTTGTCTGGATGCTGCACATCAGCTCAGGTCTTCAGGCTTTGTGACAAGAACTAAACCATTTCTTTAGCCCTGCCTATACACTATTAAATCACCTCATGGTACATAAAAAAAATTGAATTTGATAATTAAAAGTAGTTTCTCTGGCTACTTTTCTGCTTTGTTTGTTTTAATGATGACTTTTGAGCAAAACTGAAACATGGTCCATAACATAAAAAAAACATGCTAAAACCACCAGAGAACACTGACAAGAACTTTTAGTGAGCTATTGCCAATCCACTCATGGTCCTTGAATACTTGCAAATATTACTTTTTTCAAATACAGTTAGATTGTGAGAGGATTAATAAACTGTTACATAATGAGCTACTGAACTTTTTGCAAGTTGTCAGAATCAAAATAGCTCCTCTTATTTTTTTGAAATCAAAAATCTTAAAAAAAAAACAAAAGAAATAGGCAAAGCTAGGAAGTCATGAAACAAAGGATCTCAAGCATCATAACCTTGCCTGCAATGACCACCTGCGCCTATTGAAAACACCTCTGCATGGAGCTATGTCCAGTGTCTGTTAACCCTTGAACTGACACCACTTGATTACTGATACATAGTTAAAGACTTCTGCTTCAAAACCATTGGTATAACAGTCCTCAAATTGTCCTAAAAATATATATAAATGTATATATAATAATATAGTTATTATATATACATTTCCATCGCTATGTTTATTCTTAAAAAATTCTTTGTTGTTTAGAGAATCACTGCTCATTAGTCAACTTATATGGTATTATGGCTTTATTTCAACTGACACTGTGTTGTGGCCAAGAGTCCACTAGTACATTTAGAGACATTTAAGGAATTAACGACAGTTGAAGTACAGACTGTGTCACTTCTAACCTCCAGGAGTCTCATCAGCTTTCTTTTGATTTGTGCACTTTTCCCTGTTCGGGTGGTTACTGACTGAGCCATTTTATTCATATAGTATATATGTGTATAGAATATGATACTATTTCTATAAAGAAATTTTCAAAATTACCTTGTGCAGACACAGAGGCAAGTTTTTTGTTTGCTTTTGATACCCTGTAAAAATTAATTAAGGTATTTAATTTTAAGAAATTATTTCAGCTAGGCAATTAGCTTCAAAGATGAAATTTCAGTTTTAAAGGAATTCTAGTATTTTAAACATAATTTAAAATTGGGGATAGAGAGATGACTTAGAGGTTAAGGATATTTGTTGCTCTTGCAGAGGACCTGCGTTTACTATCCAGCACCCATAAGGTGTCTCACAACCATCTCTTATTCTACTTACAGGGGACCTGATGCCTTCTTCTGACCTCCATGGATACTGTGTACACAAGTGGTACACTCATATACATGCATGTAAAACTTACATAGACATAAAATAAAATAACACATGTTAAAAATGAAAATATAATTACAAAATAATTCAATTTAAATAAATTTTTATCTCTTATTTAAAAATTACACTAGTCATGTACTGAGGGCTCTTGATATATTCCATATTTCTATGCCAACTACAGAGGGACTAGAATTAGTCAACCACTTTACATTTATATAAACATTGGATATTGATATATCACATGAAATAAACATAGATTTGCATGTTCCCTACATGGAAATTTTCTAAGCTGAGAATAGATATTGTAATCCAGTAATTGTTACTGCTTTTCATGGAGTATAAGGGAATTTGTCTTTTTCCTTTCCAACATTTATTATTATCTGCTTTCTTTATTGTGGGCCAACTCCTGGGTGTGAAAAGGTGCTATACTAGGAGCTATGTGCATTTTCCCTTGAAAAGTGCTACTGAGAATATTTTCATGGGCTGTTGTGTATTTTCTCTGCAGACATGTCCAGTGAAACAATTTACTCTTGTTTAATTTTAATTAGACTGCTTGTGTTTTAATTGTTGAGTTGTAAGTCTTTGTGCATTCTCACTGTGAGTTCCCCTCCATTTTTATAGTGGAGAGGATCAAACCTGTGGCCTTGTATACATCAGAAAGAGTTCTACCATTCAATCCCAGTCTGTTTTGAGTCATTTATCAGATGCATTCATTTTTAAATACCTTTCCCATTCTATGAGTTACATTTTTATTTTCTTCATGGTGTCCATTTTTATGGTTATTTATTTATTTAAATTTTGGTGTGTACGTGTGTGTGTGTGTGTGTGTGTGTGTGTGTGTGTTGATAAATCTGTGACTGTAGGTGCTTACCTGCCCTGGTGCAAGGGAAGAAGTCAAAGGACAGCTTTGTGAAGGCTGTTCTCCCTTACTAGGATCCAACACAAGCTGCCCTGCCTATAGAGAGAAGGCCTTTACCCATACCCATCTATCTCACTGCCCCAACTGCTTCTATTTATAACTTGATGAATTAAAATTTGCCTATTTGCTTTGCATTACATGTGCTCTTGTCAGTATATTTAAGAACCCATATCCTAGTTCACAGTCATGAAGATTTAACTGTGTGGTTCCTCGTAAGTCTTACGTTATTTTCTCTTGTACACTTAATATGTAAAATTTAAAAAAATAATATGAAGCTTTTACTTTGTAGTGGAGATGCATATCTTTGAAGTGACTTTCATTCTCAGTCATGAAAGGCCATGCATTCCTCATAACTGCTTTGTTTCTTAGAGGGACATTGTAACCTTTATAAATTGTGTTAATATAGTTTGGGATGGAGCTTCACATTATTTTATGACGTGCTGTTGTACTATCCATTCTCTTTCTCTACAATCTGAGATGTTTACCACCCATTGTCATAGGATCTGAATTTGTAATTGGGTGATATGCTCCTCTCTGTGATGCTTTCTTGATCTTATATTTTCATATACCTTAAAGTTTTATGTAAGACAAGGATTAGCAGATGTTGCACTGGTATCTGGTGGTTGCAACAGACATGATTCTTGATGCTTGCCACATCTAACACTGGTGTGGGACAATGGTCTGTATTCTGTCAATTATATTTTAAATAAGCGCTGATTGGCCAGTAACCAGGCAGGAAGTATAGGTAGGACAACCAGACAGGAAGTAGAGATGGGACAATGAGAACAGGAGAATTCTGGGAAGAAGGAAGTCCTAGTCTGCAGTCCTGATCCAGCCACAGAGCTAGCAAGATGTGACTGCTTTGCCGAAAATGGTCCAAGCCACATGGCTAACATAGGCAAGAATAATGGGCTAATATATGTTATGAGAGTTAATAAGAAGGCTGAGCTAATGGGCCAATCAGTTTATAGTTAATAAAGACCTCTGTGTGATATCTTTGGGACTTAATGGCTGTGGGACCTGGTGGGACAGAAAACCTCAGACAACAACGCCACCACAGTCTCTGTGGTAGACATTAGAAGGCATGGCACTCTGATTCTAGCAAATTGAAAGGGTAGCAAGTTAGAGAACTCTTTATTTTATTATGTTTAAATTGCATTTTTTTGAATAGATCACTTAGACCCGCCTGTGCTAGTAGTTGACTGTGTGAGAGTGTAAATATTTCAATTTTTTTAAATATAGTGCTCAAAATACTGGTCATGTTGAATTATTTTTGCATTCTCAGCTTTAATTTTCATCATCAGCCTACTTTGATGTCACATTTGAATGTGTATTTGGTTGATGAATTGAAAAATTGCAAAGGAATGGGGTGTGCACTTTCTAGTCTGGTACTCTGGTTGATTCTGACTGACTGAAGGTATTTGGGCATGTACATTTCCTGCCTATAAGATGGTAGCAGTACTTTTATCATTGGGATGACATTATACAGAGAATATACAAATTAAGCATAACAATTTTTAGTTATGTTCCCAAAGAATAGCTTCCTTCTTTTAGAAAATCCTTATATAATATTATTCCATTTTATACCTGCACTAATTGCTTTGGAATTCTGTAAAACAACGCATTATTTAAATAAATACTTTTACAATAGTGTTAATTTTGCTTACAGGCTTATACTCTAGACTTCTAGATTATGCCACTTTTAGAATACAGAATAAGGTATCAGATGGATTTTGTTTAAATCACAGGATATCTCACTCATTACAAGAAATGGTTAGAATCTTAGTTTCATGCTCATGCAGTATTTTTCTCAGTCCTTTGAAAAGGGCATTTTGAACAATACCTATTCAGTTTCCTACAATGACCATTCTTTAGAATAACAGATATCCATACTAGAGAGTTATATTTTAAAAAACTAGGTAGAAAATCAAAATCAATATTAAAATATTAATTTCAGAAAGTTTTCTTATAAACTTAAAATACCAGTTTTGAAAGTCAATTATTCTGTTTAGTTTCTGCTATGAAGTCTCGATTGCCCAACAATGACTTTCTTTAGTGAAACAGAAGAACAAAGATGTATGTGGTATCAAATCAAGAAATTTTCTTCCCATCATTTCAGGATAAAGCTTTCTACTTTTTTTTATGTCTAAAGTCAGAAAATTCAAATGAGGTGCATACAACTTGGTTGCCTCATAATTTGCAATGGAAAGCAGGATTATCTCCATATATTTTTAACCAGGGTGGTAGCAGACATATGAATTTCAGTCTAGAAACTTGCTATAAGTTCTGCCATATTCTTCCAGAATGTATAAAAGTGTGCCTTTAAAAAAATACATGCACATACAATGATAATTGCAATGTATATAAAACCTGTCAAAGCCCCAATTTCCAATATTCTAATGAATATCAAAAGAGTCCAGTATTTCTGACTTTGACAAATTGCAGATGAGGTTTTATTCATTAAGAGGCGCTGCTAATGTTTATTTAAATGCAATTTACTGTTGCATTATTGATTAGCTACTGCAAAATTATCTTACAAGGAGCACGTGTGTTAGAAGATTTCGGGTTGAGAGCGGATTTATCTAGGGAAGGCCTGTAGGCTTGATTTAGGCCCCAGGACATGAGAGTTTTAATTTATCTGGAAAGAAAGGCCTGGCGGAAGGTTTGCTTTGTTTGCATTTAGACAGCAGATGAAAGGCGTTTTGAAGCCGCGCTGGGAGAAAATGGCTGCCACTCTCTTATTCACGCAGAGAATTCAGCAAAGAAAAAAAAAATCTATTACTCAGGAGAGATAAAACAAGCTTTTTCTTACCCTCAAATCATTTTTTCGAATCAAATATGTGGGCTCTTGTTATCTTCCAAAGGAGAAATAAAAATTTAAGACTGTTACTTGTTATCTAAAATCTTCAGAAATTTTTCATACTGTATTGTTGCTAACGTTTCCCTTTGTGCTGCAGTTCTGTACTCTTGGTGGGGTCATCCTATCGCAAGAATCTTAAGATGGCAACGTAACTTGATAAAAGGACTTATGAAAGACACTTGGCTAGAAGATGGACAAACAAGCCTTTCAGACACTGTGTTTGAAAAGAAATAACAGAAGTAGTACTTAGATAGCAAACCTGTTAGTCTGTGGACCAGAGACATTGGTCCTGAGAAGTAAGGTTGTCTCGTGTTGACTTAGCCCACTCTAATCATTATGACTATATTAGCAGTTATGACAATGCCATTGGACAGTACTGAAGACCAGTATATAATAAAAAGTAGCACACTCTCTTGCAGATGGATGGATGAACGGATGGTGACTGGATCAAAAAGCTAATTTAAATGATTAAAGAGATAAAAATTCATGTAATCTGTAGAGAAAACACCTCTTATTATACACACACACACACACACACACACACACACACATATATGTGTATATATATGACATCAGGGATATCTTATATCTTCTTGTCCAGACAACAAATGGCTTAGCATCAGGAAGTATAGGAAATTCTGATATTCAACACTATCTGTATCAAGGATAGAGAACAAACTTATGAATATAGTTTGAGGACATGACTTGTTAAAAAAAAAAAAGTCATGTCAAACAAAAAAAATGGTGAGAAATGACATTTGCTCCTATATGCTGCAGGTAATTATTTAGTATGCCTAAGAATCTCATAATAATTATTTGATGTTATACCAGCCAGCCAAAGAGAATTTAGAAAATGTCTCAACTGATCAGTAGAATATCTGAATTGCATTTCAATATGCAATAATAGGATCCTAAATCCAGACTCTGAAATGTTATCATTCAGAAGGCATTTCAGCTGGTTTATTATTCTGTGAAAATAAATTTCATAGGCAGCATTCTGCATTGAAAAAAGAAGCAGGAAAAAAAACCCAGAACAACAACAAAAAACTCATTCTGTCTGTGTGATTTGGGGCCACAAATGAGAATGACAGCAACAAGAATTATGTTTTCCTCTGGGGCTTCCAGCACTGAAGGCATAGGGCTGATGACTGAGCATTGGTTCTGACAGTCTGAAGGTTAATTATTTATCCCCATTTTGGGCCTGCCAAAATGGGACACTGCTAGGCATTTATTTACACAAATCCAAAGTATTCACTTAAAAAAAACCAACTTTTACTCTTAGTAATATAACACTGATAGCATAATTTGATTTTATTTTCTTGTATATTTCTTAGTTTTAACTTTTCTTTTAGTTAGTAATCGCATTCTCTTTTGCTACGTGTGTGTGTTTGTGTGTCTGTATGCATACAGGTTTGTGAGGGGTGTGCTTTCCCACAGGTGTGCTGGCCTGTATGTGGACACATGGAGGCCAGAGATCAATGACAGGTTTCTTACTCTCCGCCTTATTTTTTGAGGCAGGGCATCCCACTGAGCCTAAAGCTCACTGTTTTGGCTAGACAAGTTGGCCAGCAGCCAGAGGGATCTAGTTGTGCCCTTCCCCGGTGCTGAGTTGATGTCACAAGCATATGCATTTCTTGGCTTATGTGTGGCTGCTGGGGATCTGAACTCAGGTCCTCATGATTAAACACTTTTCCCACTGGGACCTCTCACAACCCCCATCTGCTCTGATTTTTTTTTAATAAACCTCTTCTTTTTTCTTTTTCTTTTAGTTCTTGACAAATAGCATAAACTTCACAGGACCGTTCCACTGAATTAAGAATAGTTGCTTTTTTTAAAAAAAAAAAAGAAAGAAAAAACAAGCTAAATATTATGTGTTTCATATATAGATACAGTAGTAGGGTACTCTATTTAAAAATACTTTAAAAAACTGTGACTTGTCCTTCTCAGAACCTGGTATAGGTGTGGCATATAAGGTAAAATCACTGGGAACTATGTATCAAGCAAGATATTATCAAGCAAGATAATAAAAAGGGAAATTTATTTTTGATAATATTGAAATGGGTAAACGAATTTCAGTTTTACTTATAAAAGTCAAGAATTATAGCTATGATTATGCCATCTGAATGGAGAGTGAACTTTTTTAAGTTCTCTGAACTTTTAAATGCCGACCATCTCTAATTAGAAAATTAGGAAGAGACGCTCCAAAATGAGTGGAGGGAGAAAATCTGTTCACTCTAAGAAACAGTGAATGTGATTGTGGCCTAAAATAAGTAAAAAGATCTTCAATAAATGTCACAAATGACCCAGACTTTATTCCAGGTGAGACGATGGATGAACAGGAAGCAGGAAATATCTAGACCCTGGACTGTCGGTGGATTTTCTCTTAAATAAATTTCTTAGGAAACTTATATTCTTTCCCATTTATTATGTTCAGGAGCGTCTTTGCTGTAGCTTTATCAGGATAGATCTTGTATCTCCTGGGTTGATTGATAATTTTATGTTCTTTGAGTTTGGAGAACCAGTTTTTGCTATATGTTTCTCCAATATAACCAACATTGGGATGATTAAATAAGTTTACATTTAAATGTTATCTTACATTTGCTAGGCATAGTGGAACACACCTTTAATCCCAGTACTCAGGAGCCAAAGGCAAGGGGTTATCTGTGGGTTTGAGGCCAGCCTGATCTATAGAGTGAGTTCTAGAATCACCAGAGGTACAGAGTTAAACCTTGTTTCCAAATATAAAAAAAGTTAGTGAAATAATAAAACAATATTATCGTAGTTAGGTTAGGTTTTTTTTTCTTAATTTATGTATTTAAATAAATCCCTGCCTTAGGTTCCAAGGCACAAAAGTAAAATTACCCTGGGTGGGATTTGCTTGAAACCGGTTTTCTTTTTTTTTTCTTTTTTTTCTTTTTTTTGCATACTTTTTTTCCATACATTGTTTTGTTTTATTTTTTCCATTCAAGAACATAATTAAAGAAATAAAATTTTTACCTTTCTTCCCCTTCTCCCGGTCCCCTCCCACTACCCCCCCACCCCTCCTCCCTCCCCCTTCTTCCTTGAAAGAGGGCATGGTGCCCTGCCCTGTTGGAAGTCCAAGGCCCACCCCCATCCCTCCCGGC
>PVIU01020561.1:0-33724 GCA_004026605.1 Ondatra zibethicus
GTGGGAGGTGGGCAGGGCCCCTATAAAGGGGAACATAGTGAATGTGGCTATAGCTGCAGAAGTAGCCTGTCAGAACTCCAAGGACAGGCAAGTACAGATGCCTGAATAGTAACAGTTTTCCCTCCCTCCTCTCATCCCATCCCCCCACCTCCCCTTTACCCACCCCTATGCTTTGTTGATTCCCTGGGACCTACCAAGCTGAGGCAAGACAATACTCCTCCCCTGCATCCCCACCATAAGGAATAGGTTCCAAAGAGCCAACTCATGTATCAGAGACAGGTCCTGGTACCACTACTAAGGACCCCACATAAGACCAAGCTATACAACTGTCACCCAGAAATAGAGGGCCTAGGTGGGTCCCACTCCAGTTCCCTGTCTGTCCAGAGTTCATGAGCTCCCACAAGCTCAGGTCATGTGACTCTGTGAACCCCACTACCCCTTCATGATCTTGACCTGTCTTTGCTTATATAATCTCTGCACCCTTTCTTCAACTGGACTTCCCAAGCTCGGCCCAGGGCTTGACTGAGGATCTCTGCATCTGCTTCCATCAGTTACTGGATGAAGGCTCCATGATGACAATTAGGGAGTCACCAATCTGATTACAAGGAAGACCAGCACAGGCACTCTCTCCTCTTTGCTAGGAGTATTAGCTGGTAACATCCTTGTGGGCTCATGGGAGTTTCCCTGGCACCAGGTTTCTCCCTAATCCACAACAGCCCTCTATATCAATACCTCTCTTTCATTGCTCTCCCCTCCATCCTGCCCCCACCTCGACCATCCTAATCCCTCATGTTCCCATTCCCTCATCCCCTCCCCTCTACTCACCCCAGTGCCCCCATTTTACCCAGCATATCACTATCTTGGTATTTTTAAAATAAGTGAAAATGAGTTAAGAATAAAAGCAGCCATAACTAGTTATATATCATAACAACAGGCCTGTTTCAGCGAAAGCATTTTATATACCCCGAATTGGCAATTATTCTGAGGATTTCCATCATGACAAATAGTAGAATATATTCATATGTTGGACAGTTTGAACTTCTTTAGATTTTTTTCACTACACTAAAAGATTTTGAAAGGACATGTAGTGTATGGGCCCACAGAATAATTTAAAAAGGTACTCACAAGGACATTTATTCAGAACATGCAGATAATAAAACCAGCCCCAAATGAGTATTTATTTTTAAAAGCGAAATAAAACTGTAGCTAATCTATACTAAATTTTATTCATTTTAAATAGTCCTATTTTTTCCTAGACTTCTATTCCAAGGTAATATTAAGTTCAGTATTATTATATAATTTGAGGGTACTCAAAAGCAATTATTTATTATTAAAATTATAATAGGTAGAATTTTGTGGTTTTTTTAACACAGTTACTTACTGACTTTCAAAATATTAGTTTATATGAGAAGATCTCCAATTTTTGTGACATTCTTAGGAGAAGTATTCTGCACATGTCTTCTAAGATAAACACCAAAGAGGGATACCCTGTATTGTGGCAATCACTTGAGATGTGTTTATCACATCACCTCCTAATCAAGAAAACAGAATACACATAAACAATTGCAGTGTTCTTAGAAGCATCCCATACACCATGTAGAGGTGGCTCATTGGGTTCTGCTATTGTTTTAGCTGCACTGCTTGAGATCAGACTCAAGTGTTCAACAATGCATGGCAGTCAAGTACTTTGCCACTAGGATACATCTCTCCCATGAATTTTAAGACAGAGCCTTGTTATATAGTTCAAATTAGCTTTGAACACTCCATTTACCCAAGGCTGCTTTGGAAGTCACAATATTCCATGCTCAGTATGTAGAATTCTGAGATTACAAGCATACACTATTAAACCTAACTTTTTTGAATGTTTTATATATCCTGGATATTAAGCGCTTACCCAATGTATAGCTTAACATTGAGCTGTATGTCCATTTTATAGCCTCACCTCTAAAATTCCTTTTGTTAGTTTGACATCTGTCATTCTTTAGTTATGATGAATATAAATGTAACTTTTCAATTATAATTAAATCTTTACAGAAATCCAGTCATGCTATGTGTGCACTTTTAAAATATGCTTTTTCCAATTAATTGTATGTACTGGTGCTTTCTCCAAGGCTATAGAATTAGATTTTATTTCATTGTATAAAAATCAATCATCTAATTATTTAACTACAGTGATTCCTTGTTAGTATTTTTTTTATCTTGTTACTCTTATAATTTGGGGGTGAATATTCTTATATTTTTTTCTCTGGTACTATATAGCGAATTCTGCTTGTAAGGCTCTCAACTCTTCATTATCTCTGTATGTGTGTGTAATTTTAAATAATGGAACCTGAATGACATTTGTTGGGATCTCTTCCACCATCTTTCCAAGTAACTCAGTGCTAACGCTATGCAATTAAGTGAAGAGCTGTGACCCATTCTGATACAAAAGTATTCTACAGCAAGAGCGTACAGTTCCTTTTAGTGATGATTGGATGTCCTGATTCATTCACAAATGTCAAGGCTTTCACATGCTTTGGAAGGGAGAGCAACATTATTGTTTGTGGAACCTCGGTCTGAAATAACACAAAGATGAAAGTAACAAGATTTTCTTACTTAGGTGAATGAACTTAAAACAGAACCAAAACAGCAGAGTCAGAGATGAAACAAAAGAGATTTTTACTAGTTCTTGTTAGTCTACAACTAATGCTTGAGAAGCAGAAAAGAAATTGCCATACTATTATGTAAGTCAATATATTTTATTATACAGGTTATGTGATCTCAGTCAATGACAACCAAAAGATATCTTAGAGATACAATAGATACTCAGAAGTATAGTTTTCAGCCTTTTTAAGAATATGCAGAGTTAAAATTAAATTGGTCTTCCATGAACTACCACTAAAAAAAGTACCAAGAATGACTACATCCATCAATCTAAACAATAAGGTGACTTAATTACATATACCTTCTTCCTATTTATGTGTCTATGAAGCAGTTTATTTATATGACTTGAGGTGACTTTTGTATATATTAGAAATTAAATTTTGTTTATTGCACTGTGTCCATAAATTTTTTTCTAAGCTTTTTCTTAAAGTCTCTATGGAACTTTCATAAAGCAGTTTTAAATATTGTTACTACTAATTTATTTCAAATATTTTCTCTGTAGAAAATATATTTCTTTTACAATCTTATTTAGAGTATATCTACTTTATATTGTCTTTAATTTTCAATTTTTTCTGTTTTTTTATAAAGAATTAAAATATATTATCATATATGACAATATATATGTTAATTTATAATATATATGGTAATTTATAAGGGATAGCTATTTTGTTAAATAATTTATTCTCTTCCAAAGATTCATATATAATTTCTCATTTGTGATATCTTTCATATACTTAAATCTGTTGCTTGACTTGACTTAATTCTCCTACCCTGACACATGTCAGTTGGCTGAGATTTTATTCTTTGGATTCAGGTGCATACAATTCTTTTATTTTATGATACCTGTGCAGGCACTATTGGTTTATGAATGACTTGGCTTCATTTATTTGCTTTCTTTGACAATCTAATAAACCCTTGAAAATCCATCACTGAAAACAAAAGTAAGAACCTTGACAATGACCTACATCTAAACTCATTCTTCCTCCAATTCATTTCTCTCCAATCCATCATTGCCTTATTTTCTTTGTAAACTCTGAATGTACTTTATAGATTCTACATGCATTCCTGAAATTATGTGTTTTATTTCATTTTGTTTAACTTTATATCAGTTGTATCTCAGATGTTCCAAGAGTCTGCAGAACTGAAAAAAAAAGTTGAGCCCCAATTTGTTAATAATTTGAATAACTCAAAATCTGCAGCCAACACCTCAAAGTTTCCCCAATTTAATGTGACTCATGAAAGGATCAGCTTGACACTTTGCCTGTTGCTTCTGGAAGACCCAAATCCAAGGGCCTAAAGCTTCTCAGAGCATAGAGTATGGCCCTCCATGGAACAGAGGAACAGAGAATACCCCAAAGAAAGAAATCAACACTCTCTGCTGGATAGTCTGGTGGCACATGTAGCCCCGAGAGCTGGAAGAAAGCACAAGTACAGAACTATCTTGGCCAGATCTCAGAGCAGTCATAATGTGTGATGTTTTTCTTGAACATATTTCTAGGAATAGACAGGATATGTGTTCATCATTTGGAGATATCTGGTCTCCTTTGAAAAGAAGTTATAAGTTCATGTTTTTACAAGCAAGATGTCCTGTTTTTACAAACTCTCTAATACGTGGTGATGTTGAGAGTGCTCCATTTTGGTTAATAAGGTACAAAATATAGTTGGGTATAGTTTTGATTGATATTTCCCTGAATAACGATGTCCTAAACACATTTTCCTGTGCTTGCTTGAAGTGAAAGCTCACCTATGAACACCATTTTATGTTTTTGAAATGTCTGTAATCTGATCTTTTTTATTAGTAGTATGTGTATACATATATACATATATATGTATATATATGTACATGTGCATTATTGATATTGATCCATTACACTACTCTGTAATGAAAACATCTTCATTTGCAACTTGTCCTTTCACCTTTATTTATGAATCATACGGTTTATTTTTATGAAGATGGCTCAGTGGATGAGACAGTTTGTTGCCAAACCTGATGAGCTGAATTGAAATCTCAGGGTACAAATGGTAGAAAGAGAGAACTGACTTCTTCAGGCCATCTTCTGATGTACACGTACATACATACATGCGTGCACATAAAATATGTGAATAAACATAACTTTATTATATATTATTATTATATATAAAGTATTATGTTATAAAACTTAATAGAATTTCTTTTTAGGAGCATTTATCCCTTTATTCTACGTAAAATATTTTACTAAAAGATAATTGTGTACACATAACATTAAATGTTTTAAACTTTAGATTTAGTATTTAATCTGTGAATCTGTCTACATAGATATCAACAAACTTTTGTAAATATCTAGATAAAAAATTCTTTTGGCTTTGGAAATCGGGTTATTTCTGCTCTGACTATTCATTTCTACCAATCTAACCTGAAAAAGCTAAAAAGATATACAAATTAATGCACATGGCTGAATTTCAATAAAATTATAAACAGGCACAAGACTAGATTTGGTTCATGGATCATTTTCAGACTGTTGGTCTAGGGTTTATATGTTTATAAATAGTTAAAAAGTAGGATACTTTTTCATATCAACTTAGCAATTCAGTTTCCAGTCATATGACAAACCTTTCTCCACAATCTCAAGTGAATCCTCAACCATACATCAGATTTCATACATATGTACCCACATATAGCCTCCTCTATTACATTGCATTGATAAATGCAGTCCTAAACCAATACCACATTTTCCCAATTATTCCAGCTTCATAAAATCTTGATACTGTGTATGAAAATTGTGACACCTTTATCTCACTCTTTATACATGTTTTGGCTATGTGGGTCCCTTGCTAGTCTCTTCATTCTTCTTCTGAAAGTGGAACATATTCTTTCCCTGTCAAATGAAATATTTTTCTGCCTAACTACTCAGGGTTCAAATTAAGTACAAATAAGCCTTGATGAGAAGGTTTTACCACAAAATTCAATCCTTATCTCATTTATAAGTAGTGGTTCTCAGGCTATGTTCTGATGTACCAAGGGAATTATTATGCTAAATTTGAACTATTTACACCACTTCAAGCTTTGGTAGAAATATTTCTAATCATAAATTTATATAAACATTTTGGCACATTTTATTTTGCTCCTATGTTTTAGTCTATATAGCATGTATCAGCATAAGTACAGTTGCTTGCTGTAATCAATGACTCCACATCTTAGTGGCTTAAAGTAGCAAGGAATTGCCTTTTCCTATACCACAGTTCAATGCTAGGGAGAGTTGTATTATAGATGGCCGTTCTGAGATATACACTCTTTCCCATCTTGCATCACCTCCATCATTTTCTTTCTTTTATTTTTGGTGTGGTCCGTGCTGGCCTCCATCTCACTGTGTATCTGAGGATAATCTTGGGCTTCTCATCCTCCCAACTTCCTCTCAGGGTAGTCCTGAGGGTCAAACCCTGGGTTTTCTGAATGCCGAACCACACCTCATTCCCAGTCTTTAGCTCAAAGTTTCAATCACACAAGGAGAGACTACGTGAACTCACAGAGTTATATAGGTGTCATCAGGAAGTGGCACACATCATTCCATTGCTCATATGCACTTTTGACTCAAGATTTACTTCAAAGAGCTTAGAGAATATAACACATTATTTGTCAAATAGGGATATAAAGAATTTATGGCATGTTCTCCATTATAGATGACTTCTTATTTAGCATAACATATGTATTATTTATTTTATATTTAGTAACAAGTACATGATATGTTTTCCAAAAAATATTGCAACATTTAAGGAATAAATTTGTTTAAGAAAGACTAAAGAGCAGATAAATACATTCTGAAAATATTTGTAAATGTTGGACTGTCAGATTAGATGTTTACTGACAGGAAGCATAGAAAGTGTAAACTATATAAAGATATGGTTTTAAAAGTATGCTCAAGATATGCAAATCCACTGGTAGAAATGTCAAAATTATTCATGTGTATCTGAAGGGCAAATGCAAAAATTAATTAAAAGCATAATGTCTCTCTGTGGATTTTCCATATTCGTTTCCATCAGCTACAGGAAGAAGCCTCACTGATGATGGCTGAATAAGGTATGAGTATAGCAGAATATCATTAGGAGTCATTTAATCACTACTTGTTTTCTTTTAAGAGCAATAGTATTTGGTCTTACCCTAGGTCTCTGGGTGATCTAGACTCTGGTTCTTGGTTATCCATGCTGTGTCAGGTGTGGATTCCATCTCATCGAGTGGGCCTTAAGTCAAATCAAACATGCATTGGTTACTTGAACAAGGTTTGTGCCACCATTGCCCTAACATATTTTGCAGGTAGGACAGATTGTAGATCAAAAGTTGTATGGTTGACTTAGTGATTATTTTCCTCTTTTGGTAGCTTTCAGATCATAGACACTAGAACATGGGGTGAAGGTTTCATGTGGGCACCAGCTTGACCTCTCCTTGTTTAATGAATTGTGTGGATGTTGTCTTCAGCAGTGGGGCCTTGCTGTCAGTTTTTGGAGAACAACCTATTGTCTTGGCAACAGCCTGGGTTCTTTCTTTATTTCCATGGGACCCTTTTGACCAACAACTCAATTGGATGAAACCTAGTCCTTGCACTGGAAGCTTTATTTGGTGACAAGACATGGCCAGTAGGAGTTCCATCTCCCTCATTATTTTGGAACTTGAACAGGATCATCTTCATATATTATAGGAAGTTTCCACTATACTGGATTTCCATACTGCCCTTCAAATGCCCAGTTCTAGCTGTCTCTCCTCTCATTCCATCCTTCAATCCCATCTCCCTTCCCCTACCCACTGAATGCCCCTGTTCTCATCCCTCACCCTGACTCTAGTTCACTCATAAAATCTATTCTCTTTCCCTCTCACAGGGAGCTGCATGTGTTCCCCATAGTACATTTCTCTATGCCTAACCTCTGTAGGTCTATAGATTGTAGCTTGATTATCATTTATCTAATGACTAATATCCAGGTATAAATGAATACATACCATCATACTATATTTGTATTTCTGGGTCTGATTTACCTAACTCAGGAGGATTTTTTTCTAGCTCCTTCCATTTACCCGAAAATTTCATGATGCCACTTTTTAAGAATTGAGTAAGACCACATTATGTAAGCGTACCATATTTTCTTTATTCATTTCTTCAGTTGAGGGGTATCTGGCTTGTTTCCAGGTTCTGGCTATTATTAATAGAACAGCAATGAACATGTTTGAGCAAGTGTTCTTGTGGTTGTATGGGTCATCCTTTGGGTATATGTTCAAGAGTGGTACAGCTGGATCTTGAGGTAGTTTGTCTCCCAATTTTCTGAGAAACTGCCATATTGATTTTCATAGTGACTATACAAATTTGAACTCCCACCAGCAATGGAGGAGTGTTCCATTTGCACCATGTCTCCAAATATAAATGGAAGTTTATTTCCTGCTCAGTCCCACAGCATTCAGTCCCAACAAAACACACCAAGGCTTATATTAATTATAAATTGTTTGGCCTCTTAACTCAGGCTTATTATTAAATAGCTCTTACAACTTAAATTAATCCATAATTCTTGTCTATGTCAGCTACATGGCTTGGTACCTTTTATCAGGGAGGCACTTTCATCTTGCCTCCTCTGTTTCTGGCTGGTGACTGTATCTCTGCCTTTCCTCTTCTCAGAATTCTCCGAGTCTGGTCACCCTGCCTAAATTTTCTGCCTAGATACTGGCCAAATAGTGTTTTATTGCAAATCTTTATAGCATACAAGAGCATTATTCCACAGAATAAGCTATAATTTGTGTTATTTTCTAAGCCATTCAGAAAGGTATAAGATGGATCCTCAAAGTGGTTTTGATGTGCATTTCCCTTATGACTTAAAGGACTTCAGTAAGACAATTTTCTCTGAAAGAAAAGAATAAATATTTGCCCCTTCATTCTTACCTGTACTCAAGTTGAATGGCACTAACTTCCATGTACTGAGTGTTTTGAAGCACATGTAAGCATGATTAAGGTGCCACTGTTTGGTTCCTAGGAAGACAGACTTTCTGCTTTCAGAAGTCTGTGTATCAAAGTATCTTCATCACGCAGTGATAGAGGGAGCCCCAAAGTCTCTTATTCTACATATAAGATCACTCATTCCTTACAGCATCATTTAAATCTAATACTTTCCAAAGGATTCATAGCCAAATACTATCATAGTTTTGTTTCAGACCCCAGCAAATAAGTATGAAGGAACATAGATCATCCAGGCTTAACAACCCCATAATTGTCATTACTACTTCCAGCTTGGATGAGATTAATAAACTTATACATAACCTAAAGTACAGTTATCCTAGATCAATGTCTGAACAGAAAAATAAGTTTACCTGTCTTTACTGGGTTTTTCTTATTGTTCTACAAGTTATTGAGCTGTTAAAACTTTGCTATGAGAAGAAATGTCTGATTATGTGAGTTTTTGACTTACAAATCTTCAGGGTATTTTATAAAGTATGCAGATTTTACAGTTGTGGTTTCCTCCTAATGAGCTGTTTGTCATCATTGTACAATGTCTTCTGTGGTAATAATCTTTCTCTTGAGTTTATATAATTTTATCATCACAGCAGCCTTCTTGCAATTTCTATTCACTCTCAATGTTTTTATTTCATGCACTTATTTTAGTCTTGTTTCTTTCTATTTCAAGTGTAGCTAAATGATTCCCTCTAGCTTTATTCCTCATTATTTAGCCTTATGTGTTAATTAGAATATGAAACAAATTATTTTTCTTTCTTTTTTATTTAAATATTTTAAATTGTTCTTTTCTCATATATTACATTGTGACTAAAGTTCTCCCTCTTTCCACCCCTCCTACCAACCCTCCCAAGCCCATCTACTTCTCCTTTGTTTCCTCTCAAAAAGAGCAGGACTTCCAGGGTTATCAACCAAACATTTTATATCAATTTGAAATAAGATTAGGCACCTGCTCATATTAAGGCTGGATAAAGCAATCCAGTAGGAGGAAAGGGATCTCAAAAGCATACAAATGAGTCAGAGACAACCTCTACTTCTACTGTTAGGAATCCCACAAAAACAACAAACTGTACAACCATAACATACATGCAGGGGGCCTAGTTCAGTCCCGTGCAAACTAGAATCAGTGTCTATGAAACCCTATGAGCCCAGGTTAATTGATTCTGTGAATTTTCTTATGGTGTCTTGGGCCCTGACTCCTATAATTCTTCCTCCCTACCTTCTACAGGAATGCCCAAGCTCTGCCTAATGTTTGAGTCTCTGAATCTATTTCCATCAGTTGCTGGATGAAGTCTCTCTGAGTAAGAGTATGCTAGCCTTCTGTCTATGAGAAAAGTAAAATATTATTAGGAATTATTTCATTGACTTTTTTTTTTATTTGTCAGTCCTGTCTTGGCCCTGGCTGCTGCTAAGGCCTATTTCTGTGTCCATGGCCCTATAGCAGCTAGTGTCTAAGTTAATGTACATGACTCCTCTAACCACGAAGGGCTATGCAGATGCCCAAGGTCTGGCCAGCTACCTGACTCCGCAGTGGTGTCCAAGGGCCTGCATTGCCACTAAGGCCATGGTGAAGTCCGGGCCCAAGCTACTGCCAAGGGCCATGTCTGGGTCTGTGGTCCTCCTGTAGCTTGGGTCTGTATTGATGCCCATGGCCTTGTTGCTACAGGGGGGCATAGAAACCATGCATGTCAAAAAGGTATGTTCTTTTGTGTTTGGGTAAAAATGTTCTGTAGATATGTTAGAATAATTTGGACTTTTAATCATCAACTAGCTCTAGTATTTCTGTTTAGGTCTTGTCTGAATGACCTGTCTATTGACAAGAGTGGTGTAGGAGTTCCTTCTATTTTTGTGTTGCTTTCATTGGATAATGAATAAAGAAACTGCCTTGGCCTAGTTGATAGGGTAGAACTTAGGTAAGTGGAGAAGACAGAACTGAATTCTGGGAAAAAGAAAGCAGAGTGAGAGAACCACCATGGACCCACCAGAATCAGACATGCTGAATCTTTCCCCATAAGCCACAACCTCGTGGTGATATACAGATTAATAGAAATGGGTTAAATTAATATGTAAGAATTAGCGAATAAGAGGCTAGAGATAATGGGCCAGGCAGTGATTTAATTAATACAATTTCTGTGTGGCTATTTCGGGTGTAAGCTAGCCAGGTGGCAGGAACAAACAAAGGGCTACCCTCCTCGTGCAACACGAGAGTGGGGTACTGAAGTCTCCCACTATATGTGTGAGGGTCATTATGAGATTTAAGTTGTTGTAGTGTTTCTTTTCTGAACTTGTTTAGCTTTGTGTTTGGTGCATAGATGTGAAGAACTGCAAGGTCTTCTAGGTAGTTACTTGCTTTGATGAGTTTATAGTGCCCTTACCTAGGCCTTCCTATTAGTTTTGTCTTAGAGTTTGTTTTCTCAGATATTAAAATGGATAAACCACCATATTTCTTGGGTTTATATGCTTGAAACGTCTTTTTTTCATCTTTTTACACTGAGGTACTGTCTACCCTTGATATTAAGATGCGTTTCTTCAATGCAGCAGAAGGAGGGACTCTGTTTTCATACTCGTTCTATTAGTCTGTGTCTTTTAATTAAGGAATTGAGACCATTAATGTTCAAAGTTATCCATGAGCATTGTTTTTTTCTTCTTGTCATTTTGTTGTCATGGTCTCTCTCTCTCTCTCTCTCTCTCTCTCTCTCTCTCTCTCTCTCTCTGTATGTGTGTGTATGTATGTGGTCTGTGTGTGTGTGTGTTTCCCTTCCTTTAATTTGTTGATCTAACATTATATATTGCTTTTTTTTTTTTTACCTAAGTGCTGTTAACCTCTTTAGGTTGCTGTTTTCCTTCTACAACCTTCTATAGGGCTGGAGTTTTAGATAGATATGTCTTTATTTGGTGTTAGCATGGAATGCTTTATTTTCTTTATGTTTTATGATGGAAAGTTTTGCTGGCTATAGTAATTTGGAATGGCATCTTTTGTTTTTTAGAGTCTGTAGAAGGCCCTTCTGTCCTTTCAGAGTCTACAAGGAGATATTAGGTGTTTTGCTAATACCTCCTTTAATATTACATGTTCTCTTTCCTTTACAGTTTTTAATATTCTTTTTTTTATTCTGTACATTTAGTGTTTGTTAATCATGCATGGAGGAGACTTTCTTTTTAGTTATTTTGTTTTATGTTGTAAGCTTCTTCTATTTTAGTGGGCATCTCCTTTAGGTTAGCAAAATTTTCTTCCATGATTTTGTTGAAAATAGTTTTTGTGTCTGTAAGCAGCATTTCTTCTCCTTTATCTATTCTTATTATTCTTAGATTAGTCTTTGTATAGTTTCCCAGATTTCCTGGATGCTTTCTTCTGGAATGTTTTAAGATTTAACATTTTTCTCTTGTGTTTTCAATGATTGAGATTCTCTAATCCATCTCCTTTATTCTGTTGGTGATGCTTACCTCTGAGGTTCCTGTTCAAGTTCTTAAATTTCATTTTCAGATTTCCCTGTTTGGTTTTATTGTACTGATTCTCTTTCCACTTTCAGGTCTTGAATACTTTTATTCATTTCCTTCAATTGTCTGTTGATAGATTCATTAAGGGATTTATTTGTTTCTTCTATAAGGACATCTACCATATTCATAAAGGCTATTTAAGATCTTTTTCTTATGTTTCAGTTATGTTCCAATTCTCAGGACTTACTGTGGGAGGGTTCTTGGCCTCTAGTGGACAAGCATTGCCCTGGTTCATTGTGTTTTCTGACTGTTATCAAGGCATCTGGGTTTGGGAAGCTACCAAATTTAAGTGCTGATAACTGGTCTTATGTTTGTTGGGTGGATGTTTTGCTCTTGGTTTCTGTTGCCCTTTCTAGTTCTTAGTAGAGTCTGGTGGCTTTGTGTTGCATAGAAGGAAATTCTTCTGGGATACTGATATGTGTGCCCACTGGGGAATCTGGGTAAAATGTGTTCCTACATATTGGGAGCTGACACTTAAAAAGTGAGGATAAGAAGTATGTCTTGGGGGATGTAGTATCCTTGCCTATCATACCTGAGGCCTTGCATTGAGCTCACAGTGATGAAAAAAAGAAAAAGAAAGAAAAACTCTTCCATGTGTCCAGAAAGATGAATCAACAGAAAAAGGAACTTGCAACAAAAGTCTGTGAACCAGAGTTTGATTTCTAGAATCCAGGCAGAGGAAGACAGAGAAAACTGAATACACAAAGCCCTCCTCTTACCTCTACACATGCATGTTATGCCCACATGCATACACATGGTTTTAATGGCAATGATAGTGATAATAATAAATACAATTCTGTTTTCTGAAATTATAGTATAATTACATTGTTTCCCCTTTCTTTTCTTCCCTCGAACTAATCACATGTGCCATGTTCCCTTGCTCTCTCACAAATCCATGGCCTCCTTTTCTTTAATTGTTGTGTCATACAGATTGAGCAGGTTGTACTTATGTATTTATGAAAAAAATTATTAAATTACTTTAAAATACTTGTACTTTTGCTACCCACTTCTCTGTGGGCCCAATAGGTTCTATAAAGAAATAATCTGGGATATTAGAAAGTAAAGTATATTGAAATCTCATGGTAGGGAACGGAATTAAAATAACACCTAGCTAGGGCTTCTACTTTGCTTCTTTCAGTCAACACTCTCCCCTACAGCTTGTTTCCATGGCTACGAAACCCAACCTGGCTAAGTTCTCACTTCCTATTGAGACAAATCATAGACCCTCCATAAAAAAATGCCTTTGAAATGGAAGAAGATTATTTGGGGGGAAGGGAATAGATCTATTTTGGCCAATAGTGATTTTTATGCTATGATGTAAAGACATTTCAACAAGGAAATTTTGAAGTAACATTCAAAAATAATATTTTAAAAATATTTTTATTTGGGGACTAATAATACACTATGCACTCTATAGCTCATTATAGATAAAGTAGGGACATTTAAGTGCTAATTCCACAGATTAACTTTCTGTACACCAGTGAAGAGTTGTTCTCTAGTTGTTTGATGATAATCAGGTCTTTTTTCATTTGCAGAAGAGATACCTTTGTGCAGTACAAATAATAAAAACCCAAAGACAGATATTGGGGTTCAAGTTGAAAGATCAGAGAAGCAAAACAGTCAAGCCACTAGAGAGCTCTTATCTCTATGAAATCTTTAGAAAGAAAAGAACACGCGGTCCTGTTTCACCCCACCTTATATTCCTCTTTAGTGCTGATATTAAAGGCATGCACCACCACTGCCTGGCCTCTATGACTGACTGGTGTGAGAAGACTCTGATCTTCAGGCAAACTTTATTTGTTAGATCATAAACAATATCACTATATTTCCCCCTTTTTTGTCTAGTATAAAAAAGAGGGCTATAACTAACACATGAAAAAACTATATACAATAATTACAATAACTATATATAATATATACAGGCAATCAATATATCAACAATGTCTAGTCCATTTGCATTTGACAAATTCAGACAAAATACTCCATTATCTATCCTATCTTGGTGAGTCTAAAGTTTTGTACCTAATTTACTTTCAGGCATAACTTGCATTACCATCCAAAATTATCTTTTGATATCTCTCAACCCTATACATTTTACACTTCTTTAGTGAATTCCTTTTCTGAGTCTCAAAACAAGGAAAACTGTAACTATAATCATCTAGTATTCAAGTACTTCAGAGATCAAAGAAGGAAATAATAATAACTGAGTAAGCAGGAAGTGTGAGCAAGTGACTTCAAAAAATGTGAGAAATGACAGAAACAGCTGGCTGCCTGGATAGTCACTCAGAGTACCTCTGCAATGTTGGGACATCCATCTTCTGTCTATAGGACTAGAATATTCGACTTTTCTATGAAGCAGGAAATTTTAAATGACTACACTGCCTTGTCTTGACAAGATTTGGCAGTCACTCTCTTTTGTGTCCTGCTTGTCCAATTAGGACAGTATACTGTCAGAGGTTAAGGCAATGACTGACTAGTGTGGCTAGTTTTGCACTCTGATCTTCAGGCAAACTTTATTTGTTAGATTGTAAACAAAGTATCACAATACCTTTGGGCTTTGGAATGACATCAGACAGTGGATACGCAGGATCCCATGGCATAATATTTGAACCCCAGAATTTTGATTATCTCCTGCAACTTCTTCCCCAAACTTGGCACATACCCTTTACAATCCTATTTTTCATCTCTTTCCCTTCAGTTTTCTCTAACATAGCTCAAAGAGTTTCCATTGTCTCTTATCGGAAAAATCCTTGGCTTTAATTGGGCTTTGAATTTCCATGTATTCTTCTCTCCCATCACATAATTTACTTTGCTCTAATAAGTTATTGAAATACCTTTTGGTTTTTGAACAGCCTCTTGACATTTTCTTCCTTATTTAGCCACAGCTCTTCTTAAATTTCACTTTAACAGGACAACAAAATAAATGCCAGGTTACACCAAGATAATTGCATCTTTCAACTTCTATGTCCTGTGTTCTTCACTGTGACAAAACATTTTAAAGAAAACACAAAAAAGTAGGACAAAGGAAATAAGACAAAGATGGTTCACAGCAAATTGGATCTCAGAGAGTATGAAACTGTTCACAACATTTGCTTTAAAATGCACCCAAACAGAAAGCAGGTACCAGTTTTCTACACTTTTAGCAGATTGGCTATACTCCCCTTATCTTCTTGACCTTTCTGGACTATACACATCTATAGATGTCCCCACATCTATCGTTCATTCTTGTACCCTCTAAAGTGACAAAATTCTTCACCAAGATATAACAAATTTTGCTCATCATAATATGAACAGTATATTTGAAATGCAAGATTATTTCTACGCTCCACGAGGACACATGTTTGAGTGAGAGAAGAGCTAAACAAGAAGTTTGGGGACTTAGGTATCAACAGTAGACACAGTGAAGCAGAAATAGGAGGGACTTCAGAACCAGATCCATTTGGCTAGAACCCACTCTTGTTAATTTTTGGCTATGATACAACGTTCTGACATTTATTTTCCTCACACATAAAGTCTAAGTAATAAAACTGATACAAAAATATGAAACTTTGAATTTAGGTATTGGTCAGATGACAGGATGCTTGTTTTATATGTACAGTCCCTGTGTTTGAATCCTTAGCACCTCTTAAAACCTGGCATAGCAACATAGTTTGTAATTGTAAGCTGAAGAATGGATGCCATAAGGATCAGGAATTCAAAGTTCTTCTTGACCACATAGCAAATCAGTCTCAAACAAACAACTTAGACCTTTTCGCAGTTAGAGTGAATAAATTTGAAGCATAATGACTTCAACAGCATAGTAACGATACCTTCCATCCTTGAATAGTTCTTTTATATAACAGAAACTATTATTATTACTTACTATTAATTTACTTAATCTTTATGGGAACGTTAAGGAGTCATTTAACGCTTGTTACCATTTTACAGATTATGATCACGCGTTTCACAAAGTTTCAGGCAATAAAATTGACAGAACTTGTATTTGATTCCAATAGTCTGATTTCAGAAGTGTTGAGTTTAATATCCATAACAAGATATTTAGTCACCACTTTCACAGCTGTTCCTTCAATAAGCAAAATTGTTATTAAGATAGGGAACTAAACCAATAAATTATAATATAATTAAAAATGTCTGCAAGTTGTAATTCTTATAACCTCCCTTTAAAGACATGCACCTATAAAAGTGTAAGTCTGATTTCCCCAAGTCTAAAAAACATGAATACATATCACTTTTATTAGATTTTTCAGTGCTTCAGATTGTATGGCCATTTCAGCACACTATGCTAGCATGGAACATCGGCAGGTACAGTAGCAAGAGGTAGGAACCTAATATACGTTTATATTAACAGGTGAGAGTACTACTTAATACTATGTAAATATTTTATTATCATTAAATGTTACAAAAATGCTTTCCCTCTAGATACTGGTCAATTGATATCACATGTATAACGCATGCAGTGTGTGACATAGGCATGTTGTCAGTCTTTCTACTGGATTTTGTGAGATATCTTTCAGATAGTTCTTCGGCAGGTTCTCATCCTTGACTTCCAGAACTGGAGAGTCCGAATTGATCACAATTTATGCTAACTTCTCTGTGCTGCATTCTTGCTTTGAAATACAAGAATAAAGCTGTCTTCACAATGTCTAAATTTTACCAAGAAAAAAAAGATTGATTTTTCTGGATAATATTCCAAGAAAGTCCAGTAAACCACATAACAGTTACCATTCATTTTCACTTGCATCTGCAATGTCTACCAATACTTAGTTAATTCTAGTATTACTTCTCTGATTTCTCTTTCCATTTCCTACCAAAAAAAAAGAATCATCTTTATACCAAACAAAGGTCTAAGCTTAGGAATTTGCGAAGTATTTTCTTATTACTTGGAATTCTGTCTCAAAATATGTATCCCATAAGCTCTCTGGTCTTCAGAATGAACCAGGTTTTGTGTTTGGTTTTATGTTGCTTTTATTCTATATCATATACATCACCACAATCAGCCTGACAGAAACCACTTGAGGAGAAAATGTTCTCTTACTGGCTAAATAAAGGTTTATTCTCACACACTGTTTGAGCTAGTGGGCATAATCTCAGTTATCAATAAATTAACACAAATGGATTATGCAGGAGAAAATTGATCCAGTTAGTTAATATTCAAGTTATATAAATTAACTTCCACCTATTTCCTAGTTTTTCCAACATTTCATATTTAGAGTTTGTCAGATATGTACCTCAACTACATAAAACTTGCTGAAAAAGACTTAACACTGAAAAGTTAATACAGATATTTTTCCATTTAATGTGCTAAGAAAGTAACTAAACACTGGATTATACTCATTTAATCCACGTTAGTCTGTTTATGCTTAAATTTATTTTTTACTAGACTGTTATTGCTTGCACTTTTCTTCTCATTGAAAATGACACTTGAGAAATAAGCACCTCCCATGAGAGATCAACAAATACATATATGGTCTTAAATTTATGCAAATCTTATAACCACACATTAAAGACCAGACTTTATAGATTTACCATCTGCCTGCAATGTGACTTTGTGTAACATCTCTGATCATTTACTCAATTGTACTTAACCTGTACTTAAAAGGTACTTATTGTGCATCTTTAATTGCAAAAGACCATATTGCATTGTGGGGATACCAACAACATGTAAGAGATGATTCCTGGTCAAAGGACCAAATTCTAATAAATGATTATAAAAGTGAGAGGCATAGACTAAATGTGAAGAATTCATTTTCTAATAGCTAAACATTTGAAAACCATAAAAGAGAATAGCTTTCTAAAGGTGACTGATAAGAATAAAAATTATTCCAGTATAAAATATCTCTAGTGTACTTTAATATTAGCACTCTTTCACATGCAACCTATCATAATGAACAGGAATATGAGCTTTTCAGAAATGTAGCTTACTTTAGGTTCCCAGCTCGTCTTTTTACTCCCCTAGGGAGCTTGAATAAAATACACGTAAAGTAGAAGAAATATACCCATGCACCACAACTGTTATAAGATGGAGTAAAATGATCACAAAATAAACTCTACACTGGTGGTGCACAGTGGGAGCTTCGTAAATGTTGGGTGTTTTTCCAGTTGCCAGAGGGTGGGCTGGAAAGGTATTTTCACCTGCTCTTTGAATTAAGACAGAGAACATGATGTGGCAAATGAAGCCCAAATCTACCTGCACGCCTGACATTTTGTTCTTCCTCGGAAACGTTTGTCTAAGCTGCTATTCTCTTTTCTAGGGACTAAACAAGACCACCAAACTCTCCAAGGATAACTCTCGCCTTATTATATAGTTCCGTGTTTCCAAAATCAAAGCAGATCTCACAGAGATCTATTAATACCAACTGGAGAAAGATAGTCCAACGATTTGAATTCATAAGTGGAGGGTGATTTCTGTCAACAAGTAGCTATTGGATAATGACAGTTTCTGGAACATGAATAAGAATGCTGTTGTTTATTCTTATTTTAGCTTACTCGGAAGTACCAGACTGTAGTGACATTTCATTTTTGTTTAACTAAATAAAGGTTGGCTGGAGATCAGAGACTAAGACAGTCCCACTGGTCAGCCTTACAGATCAGGCAGTGGTGACACACATTTTAAATCCCAGTAGCCACACTAATTTGCCATAGATACTAGGCAGTAATGGTGCATGCTTTTAACCCCAGCCCTAGAGAGGAATAAAAGACTGGAGAAGATGGCTCTCAGACACAGTATCATTTTGAGTTTCCTGGAGGCAGGATCACCATTTCAGACTGAGGTAGAGGTAGGAGCCAGTGGCTGGCTGTTTTGCTTTTCTGATCTTCAGGTCTGTCTCAGGGTTTTTATTAATCATGCTACATCAGACACATATCACAATGTATTAAACAGCACTCATACATGAAACATTCACTAACTATTGACTGAGAATTAAGTACCAAACTCTGGCTGATAACGAGTAGTTATTCTATCCCATTCAATTATGAGTATGGAGAGAAGAGAGAGAGAGAGAGAGAGAGAGAGAGAGAGAGAGAGAGAGAAGGCAGAGATTGATTTAATTAAATTAACCTTTAACAGAGGAACAATAACGCAACTAGACACCCCATGGTAGCAAATAAAAACTCCAGTTCCAGGAATGGGCACATTTTTAAGAGTTGCTGGCCAATGGAGATGCATAGGCACCCCAAACATTACAAGTTATTGCCAAAGCATGTGGTTACTTTCTAGAACTTAGTGTTAAGATCTATTGCTGAATATACCACATGCTTGAGTCAGAGCATAGAGAAACCAAGCTGATACTCATCTGGAATCTTCACTCTTATTGGCTGAGTAATATTCCATTGTGTAAATGTCCCACATTTTCTTTATTTATTCTTCTGTTGAGGGACATCTAGTTTTTTTCCATATTCAGGCTATTATGAACAGAGCAGCAATGAACATGGTTTAGCAAGTGTCTCTGTGGTAGGATGATCAAGAAAACACACTCTTATAATCATTAGGGGCTAGATTCTGCCAAAAATTTTGAGTGAACCTAGAAAGAAATTCTTCCCAAATTTTTCAAAAGAAGATTTCAGTTAGATGATTCCTTGATTTTTGCACTAAGAAGCTAGGAGCAGAGAAACCAACTATAAAACTCTGGTCTCTAGAACCATATAATTTAAAATTATTTATTAATTTATTATGTGAAATTACTGAACTTGTCTAACAATACCATTATCCTTTTAAGACTTTGAGCTGTGTCAGAACAGAGTCTGTTATCTATTAGTTTACAACTCTATCCCTATACTAATGCTGGAATGTGTTCAACAAGTATTGTTTTACAAGTTTAATTATGAAATATTAAAAAACTTGACGAATGACACACAATTAGTAAGTATTTGAACCAGATCTGAGTTCACATCAAAAGATCATGTCAATAAAACAGAGTTGAATTTTTGAGAAAATCAATCAAGATAGACAGACCCTTTTCTAAAGTAGCTGAAAGACAGAGAATTATCTAAATTAACAAAATCAGAAGTGAGAGGAGGAAGGAAGTGAGTGTGTTCAGGATGTAAAATAAATAAATAAATAAATAAATAAATAATTTAAAAGATCATATCATTCTCTGAATAATAAGAGAACACACACAAAGTCTCAGAGATGTGGTTGACATTCAAAATCTATCACATCATCCATTTCCCCTTTATCACCTTGACCCTAGTTCAGACCCCTTGCTTCAGGGTATTTTAGTAGGAATAACATCATAGGCTTCAGAATATAATTCTAATATCTATTTTCCTCTGAACTTACATATAAAACAACATTTATTAAAGTGGGATGGTATGTTACTCCCAGCATCTCTTTACAGTTGAGCCATGTTCAATCTAGATTGAAGGCTCAAGCTTTCCAGGCTCCTATCTCAAGGCCAAATTTTTGCCCTCTTGGACAAACTTTTAAACCTTTCCTTAATGTATGGGTATGTAAGCCAAATCATTTCCTTTCTATTATCCATGATTTCCCGTTCCTGTAGATCTTCTGTGATGCTCTTCTAACCATTTCCTTATCACCTATCCCATTCTCTGAGTTCCTATGAAGCTGATCTTCTAATGAAGGCTGGGTGTGCTTGATAAGACAAAGGGTCTATTAATTATAAATTGTAGCCTTTATAAAGTTTTATTTTAGATGGTGTTTATGCCATGCTCCTCTGCGCCTGCAGAAAGAGAGAGAGAGAGAGAGAGAGAGAGAGAGAGAGAGAGATTCTTATCTCATAAGATTTATGATGAACTTTGAAGGAATCATTTAAAAGTATAAGTAGTACAATTCTGAAGTCAAACAGACTAGTCTTAATCATTATCTGTCACTGGTAATTCAGGTTTGACCAATTTCCTTGATTTCTGTAAAGACACATTTCCTTTTCTATAAAATGGTTTGTAACATGTAAGATAACATTATTTCAGTATATCAGTATGATTTATAATTATATTTCATTGTATAATATAATAGAGATTATACACGTATGCTACATAATAATTTGTGTCATTGGGTTGTTCTGGAGAATAAAAGCAAGTATACTTGTTACTTTTATGTTGTGTTTATAAAAGCCATGATGAAAAACAACTTAAAGAAGGAAGAGTTTACTAGACTCATGTTTCCAGAGAAGAAGCATCCACAACAGTAAGGAAATATGACACACAGAGCAGGAAGATGTAAGATCACAAGTCAACCGCACACAGGAAGCAGATGGAATGAGCTGCTTTCCCCAACATATTCCCTCTAGAAAGGCTCTAAGCCCTAATAGTTCTATAAGCGTCCCAAACAACTCCATCAAGTGGAACTATGAGTTTATGGGTTACATTTCTTATTTAAACCACCATAGGAGATACTATAAAGCTCTTAAAATAACTCCTGCCATAGGAGTGCTCAATAACCATTATTTATTGAAATTTTGTACAGTTTCTGATAACGCGCTAAGAACTTATTAGCTGTTTTAAAAATACCTTTAATAAAATATTCAGCAATAGGAGATTTTAAATGACTAATCTAACAGACAACAATAAGGGAATTTGTTGAATATTAAATTTGAAGACACCAGTAAAGAATTTGAGAAGCAAAAACTCATAATAAAGTCTTGTTCTGTACATAGAACAAACCATACAAGGGCCAGGAAAGTCACAGTCACTGGAAAATTTGTTTTCCTTTCTGACAAAAATATTAAATTAATATGTATTGTTAATAAAAATGAAAATCCAAAAGTAGACAAAAGATGCAATATCACCTGTCCCCTTCACTATTGTGCTACTCAGGAGAAAATTTCTTGACTGGTCTTCTTCAATGTTTCTGTTAGCTGCCATTCCAATCCTCTATTTCAACTTGAGCATAAGTCCAAACCAATTGCTTTGAAAAAGTATTATTAACTTCTTTAATCACACTAATACTTTATCTCAGGATAATGTGAACATAGACTAAGTTTTAAGGCGTGGGAATAAAGGAGCAGAGATCTATCAGAGTTCAAGGCAAATCAGCGATTAAGTCACTATAAGTTCTTAAATCTTAAATGTATTCTTAGCTAAAGGTTATTTCAAAGTGTGCCTTTTCTCAAAGCCATTTAAATGATTGCATTGTTCAAACAGGAAGTTGGAACTAAAATTAGCTTTAAAATATTTAAGAACAAAATAAATATGTACATTGCTAATCATTCATTTCAGAGTCAAGTCATTGCCAAATTTATAGCATGGTATTTGGCAATCAGAAAGTCTGATGAGCAAATTGAAAAAAAAAATATGATTAAGAAGAAAGCAATGAATAAGCAATTACTGTGGAGTTGGTTACAAAAAGTGATTAGGGAGTAGCCCATGCCTTCTGAGCAAGATTCAGTATGTCTGTCTCTTCATCCTACTGAAGTATACACAAGATCTTTAGCAAAACATATTTACAAGAATTTTCTTTCTTTCCAGTTACACTTATTTGTTCTGCTTTATTTTCTGTACCCTGATTTGCCTCTCAATCCTCTGTGAAGGGGGGATTATAGTCATTCACCATGTGAACTCAATGTCAGTTCATCAGTTATCATATGTAAGAAATGTGTCCTTATTTTTCCACACATAAACTGAATTTGTACTCCAGCTCTAATTCCATACAAGGAAATTTGAAGTTTTTCCCAAATTTTCCCCAAAATTCATGCCTAAGTTGTCATATAGTCAAGGCAATGGTTTATAGCCACAGGTAACATTTGGAATACCTTACTATCTCAGCCAAGCATCTATTTCTCCTTATGGATCACAGACTCTTCCTGTAACTCCAAGAACAACTGGAAATAGACATATTCCTGGTCTTTATCATTTACAGGGCATCATGAAACTCATAGTAGGCATGCTTCCTATATCTGCCAACATTGGCTCAGATGCATTAGACACAGGCCACTCAAATAACAGTGATAGTATGGAAAATACTTCACTCAGTGGAATGTCTAAATAACAGTTCCCTGATGCTCTCTTCTCTTTCTATGTATAGTTTTGTTCCTATAAGTTATTGTGTGATTATTTCAGTATACCTGATTAATTCAGGATATTGTCACTATGTATAAGTATAGAACCTTAACTGAAAAAACTAAGTATCCTTTCCCATAATATACTTACAAGTCACACAGATCAGATCATGGACACGAAATAAGGACATTTTTCAACCTACCAAAAGTATCTTCAAAATACACCTCAAATACATTTACTTTAATTTATCTGCATCGTGTCCATCATTCTCTCTTTGTCTGGTTTCCATGCATGTCAGGTCCATGCTCCCCGACTTAATTCTTACTCTTCTCCAACCTCTTTTAACAGAGCACCCAGAAAGATCTCTGGAAATATCTCCCACTTGATCATTCCATAGGGACCCAGCTTTTTCTTTACTGTGATTGAAATCCCTTATGGAATTAGTGGTGGTTTACTTCTCCATCTCCTTTTTACTCTGCTCTTTCCCACCCCATCAGAAGGGCATCACAAAGGCTGTTCTGTAAATTTTCTTGGGGATCTCCCATACATACAGAAATGCCTGTTCTTTCCAGATGGGGAACTGACGACAGACCACAGGAACAATTCCATTCAAATGTAGCTCTGTGAAACACTAATTTACTGATAACTTATAGAAATATTCATGACTCAAGCAGGTGCATCATCGAAGAGGCCACTATAGGTGCTCACTCATAAAAGCCGTGAATCACTGGAGTTTCCTCATGCACAGTGTTCATCTTACCCCCAAATTGTACATTGATATATAATCTTGGGTGGGAGCTTCAAGAGTCCTGTATGTTCTGGGAGTTTCCTGATTCTTGAAAGACTTGCTGACTCCTAAGTCTTAGGAATCTTCCTCTTTTGTCCAAGAAGAAGTGCGACAATTCAGAGGCAAATATCTTGAACAAATAAGGAGATACTAAAACAAGAAATTTTACAATGTACAAGACATCATGAAATGATCCTAAAACTTGTACTAATTTTTTGTCAAAAGGTCTGTGTTGCATATAGTATATAAGTATGGAACACCATCCTATTTAAACCTCAGTAATCTGAAGTGATTCCCTACAAACTCTATTCTTTCTCGCATAGAGTATTGTTGCTGGACCATGTTGAATTTCTTCTAAAGTTTGATGGTATTTTGATCCAAGGAAAAATTTAGGCCATGTTCATGTTTATACAATTGCTACTGCAACCAGCTCCCTAGGTCTATAGGTTCTGATCCACTGCTGTGCCCATTCTTCTCTATTAGTCAGATCTGGCTGATGTTGAAAGTTTCCAGACTGTATGTAGAGTTTCCAACTCCACTATACTTTCTTTCAGAAGAGATGTGCACACAGAGTCCTCCCCAGGGGAGTAGGTATTCACCTCAAGACAAGTTCTAATCAGTCTATTCACCATCAACAGTCTCTCCACCATCTAGGAACTGTAGAATAATACAAATAATTCCAATTTTATGTAGAATAACCTAGAAAAAATTTGTCTGCTTTCCTTTAAAAGAAGTCTCATATTAAATGTTTTAGCACCTTTTAAACTTGATTTATACACAAGTCAATACCACTGAGATCAGCCAGATCTTTCCCTGCCTTACAAAGACCACATCCTCTCATGGGACTCGGCAAAACCATTAAAGTAACCTGTCCATGCCAAAGTCTCTTCAGAATTGTACCTTTCTTTTCATGAGTAAAGTTATATCAAATGCAGTGAATTGGGCTTAAAAAAATCTCCATCATGCCCTAGTTTATTTAGTAATGCCTATTCTTTGAATGTCTTTCAGTTCCAATATTTGTGGGAATATCCTAGTCGATGATAATTAGGCATCCCTAGTAGCTCACATGACCCAGTCCTTGGGAATGATTTCCCTCATACTGTCTCAGATTATACAACCTTTGTCTCAAGAAGCAATGGGTGGTTATATTACGTAATTCCTATGCTTGGACAGCACTTCATGTAGTCCTCTATGGCCCCCAAGTGTCATAGCCTCATAAGCTGGACTGCAAGAGACCCCTTGTAGAAATGTTACCCTAATTCAAGTGACTCAAAGGTAGAGCATTCCATTATTATCCGTTTCCTGAGCTGTGTCAATTTTTAGTACTCAATCTGCATGCTGAAACATAGACTGTTTTCATGTCTGTTTGAAGCATTGAACCTCCATTGTCACTCTATTGACAGTAGCTAGGAAATAGAAGCAACCTAAATGTTTTGAAGCTGATGAATGAACAATGAAAATGTAGTGCCTATACACAACCAGATTCCACTCATCTGTGAAGAAAAATAAAATCATGAAATTTATAGGTAAATGAATTTAAGTAGAAAATATTATATCGAGTGAGGTAATTCCAGCCCAGAAAGATAAATGTCACAAGTGCTCTCTTATTTCTGGATCTTATATCTGAATCTTTTTTATTGATTTTTATTGAGCTCTACATTTTTTTCTGCTCCCCTCCCTGCCTCTCTCTTCTCTTTTAACCCTCTCCCAAGTTCCCCATGCTCCCAATTTACTCAGGAGAGCTTGTCTTTTTCTACTACCCATGTAGATTAGATCTATGTATGTCTTTCTTAGTGTCCTCGTTGTTGTCTAGGTTCTCTGGGATTTTGATATGTGGGCTGGTTTTCTTTGCTTTATGTTTAAAAACACCTATGAGTGAGTACATGTGATAATTGTCTTTCTGTGTCTGGGTTACCTCACTCAAAAGGATCTTTTCTAGCTCCTTCATTTGCCTGCAAAACTCTAGATGTTGTTATTTTTCTTCTGTGTAATACTCCATTGTGTAAATGTACCACATTTTTCTTATCCATTCTTCAGTCAAGGGACATTTAGGTTGTTTCCAGGTTCTGGCTATGACAAACAGCTGCTAGGAATACAGTTGAGCACATGTCCTTGTGGCATGATTGGGCATCCTTTGGATACATATCCAAAAGTGGTATTACTGGGTCTTCAGGAAGGCTGTTTCCTAATTTTCTGAGAAATCACCACTCTGACATCCAAAGGAGCTGTACCAGCTTGCATTCCCACCAGCAATGCAGAAGTGTTCCCTTTTCCCCACAACCTCTCCAGCATAAGTTGGCATCAGTGTTTTTGATCTTGGCCATCCTTACAAGTGTAAGATGGAATCTCAGAGTTGTTTTGATTTGCATTTCTCTGACGACTAAGGATGTTGAACATTTCCTTAAGTGTCTTTCAGTCATTTTAGATTCCTCTGTTGAGAGTTCTCTGTTTCGGTCTGTACCCCATTTTTTATTGAATTATTTGTTCCTTTGATCTTTAGATGTGAATATATAATCTGGAGTGCTATAGCCTGTGGGGTGATGTCCTGGAACTCTGACTGGGGTGGCAAGGAAATGAAGAAAGAAGAGACACACAAACACATGTACAGAAAAGTTGAGATCAGGTGGACCTTGTGCACTCTGGTGTAGTAGCACCAACTATGCAACAACCTGGAACCCCATCACACTTATTGTGCACAGCATAGTGGGAGAGGAACTGCTAGTTTAGGTAAGTGGTCTCTGTAGTTGAGCAGTCTCTGGCTATGCATACCTGGGAGGAGGAGGCTGCAGTTGCTAGGTTTTGCACACATTCATCAATGATTTATAAACACGTGTACTTGCACAGATTGTCAACATTCAAACTTGGACCAGAGAAAGGGTTTCCTATATATCCCTTAGAGCTTCCACTCCAGGGAGGGGGGAGGCTTTTCCATTCTCATGGGTCTGAGACACTAGATCCTTTGTCTGCTGTGCTAATGTCAAACAATACACATGGATTTAGGACTTCATCTGCTCTTTGCACATGTATGTACTCAGGACTTCCTCTGCTCCCCACACTGGAGTAACCACAGAAACCAGCAAAATAAAAACAGACTGTGGAAGTTAGGAGATGAAGCTCTGTAGAGAAGAATAGCAGGATACAGGTGCTGTGGAATGGGAAATAGGAAAAATCAGGGGACTTAGTAGAGACTGGGAGAGGGAAAGCAATACAGAAAGGGAGGGTGAAGTTATAAATAACACAAAGGCTGTTGGAAAAACCACAGGGAATCATTGTATGATCACCTACCACACACGCACACACACAAACCCACACATACGCACACGAACATGTGCAGAGAGAGAGAGAAAGAGAGAGAGAGAGATTTTCAATGACCTTGTGATACTTGGAGTGACATGGTCCCCAAAAGCCATAGCTGATCTAACAAAAATCTCTTTATCAGTTATAAGAAACCTCCTACAACTATTGCACCTGAATGATCCTTTCAGCTGTTTCTACTCAGCTTTCTCACTTTTCATTGTCCATTTCTACCCATGGTCTTGGCGTTGCATTCAATCTAAGAATGCAGAGCCAACCAAGAGTTTGCAAAGATGGCTAAAGATCCTAGAGACACAATAGGGAAAATTATTTGTAGGTGCAGTAATCTTCTGATAGGTAACTCATGTTATCCAATTTAGCCTCATCCAGATTATAAAGATATTTGCTCTTGAATACACAAGGAATGTTCGATTTTGAATATTAACCAGGCTAATTCTCTGAAACTATTTTGTGATTCATACACCGAGAAACTCACAAGTAGAAATTAGTGAGTCTATGAAAAGAGTCACAAGGCAGGAAACACCTCTTCTCCCATTCCCATTCTGCACCTAACCTAATTGCATTTGGCTAATTTCTTCCAGAAGGGATACACACACATGGCAGAATGGAGACAGGGCAACTGTGACAGGTGAAGATGCTATACTTAATAGAGGAGCATGTCTGTGCATGGAGGGGTTGGTGAAGTTGTTTTGCTTTATTTTGTTGCGTTTATTTTAATTTTTAATTTCTTCTGGGGAGCTTACAGGCAGGGGTGGAGGGCAGAAAAAGAAGGCCTGAGAAAGAAATGGGATTGGAGTAAAGTACATGATGAAATTCCCAAAAGATCAATTAAAAATTTTGTTAAAAAGAAGATGGTGTTAAACATTTTAAACTACCAAGCAAAAATGAATGGAGTTTTAAAAATGCACACGGGAATGAAAATATCCAAACTAGATCAGATGCATAATCATAATAACAAAGTTATTGATGGTGAATGAAAAAGCCATTGTGAAAGACTCAGCAGCATGCGAAAAGCTGGAAACCCTAAATATCACTTTTAAGAATTATTTGAGGAGTTGGCATCAAATCAACAAAACATTTAGGTTTGTGTTAAGTCACTGGTTTTAATAGTTTTTTTTATATTGAAGTAATTTTCACTTACAAATGTGTTGCAAAAGATAGCACACAGAGTCCCCAAATGTCTTCCATCTATTTTTTCCTAATACTAATTTTATACTATGGATATTTGTCAAAACAAAGAAATAAAAATGGATAACTTATTGTTTGTTAAACTCGAAACTATAGTTGAATTACATTAGTTTTCAATTTGTGTTTTTTTTTCTGTTCCATGTCCCAACTCAGAATGCCACATTGCATTTAGAAGCTGTCAGATGTTCATCTTCTCTACTCTCTAGAAATCTAAATATAGCATATGACTTATTTCTTCATTTTTTAAGATAAAGTTTACAAGAATTTATAAATATTGGCAGAATTTGTGTTTAACTAGAGATAGTCAACTGTTTGTTTTTCTCTGAAGTTTACTATATAATTATTGATACTTGGTGAATGCATAATTTTGATCTCGGAAGGTAAACCAATTGTGTCAAGAAATATTTAGTTAGTTAATGTTTTATTGTTATTGTTTTAAGACAGGGTCTCATTTAGTCCAGGCTAGCCTCAAATGCATTGTATAGCTCAGACTGAGCTTTAACTCTTGCGCTCCTGTCTCCATTGCACACGACAAATGAAATCATCTCATTTGCAGAAAATGGATGGAACTAAAATTTATCCTGATAAGTATAATAATCCCAACCAGGAAGAAAATATGACATGATTTCCTTTCATATGAGGAATTTAGATTTACAAACAAAACTAGTATACCCCAGTTCCTTCACGACTTCACAGCAGCTAGATTCCTCTCCTTGCTCTTCCCCAGCTCCCCAACTCCCTGGAGCCTCACCTCATACAAGACTCTGCAGGCTCTTCTGTTCTGGGCATGTGCCCTGCCCCCAGTAAAACACAGCAACTGTCTTTGCCCTCACCTTCCTCCAGTTATGTACGATATACATAGATCTAAGACACTCCTCAGACACCCAGCCTCGGTAGCTAACCTAAGTAACAGAAACAGTCTCTCCAGTTCCTCATCTGAGGACCCTCCCTAACTGCCAAGTTCACCGGCTCAGGACACTCTCCAAGTACACATGCCACCTAGTAGGAATCCCACTCCAGTTATCTCCATCTCTCTCAGAGCTCCCCAAACTGTCAGCAGCCATCTCTCCCCAAAACTATAAACTTGTGGGATCTAAACACAGTGAACCATCCAACTCCAGATGCCCAAGCTCCATTGAAAATCCGCAAGCAATGGCAAAAACCAAGACTATGTCTCTCTGAATATCGAAAATCAGCTCTCTACTAATTGTTCCCAAAATAACAACTTTGACAAACTGAAGGCACAGAATTCAAAAGGACAATTATGAGCAAGTCAAAGATTTCTCAGAATTCAAAGGGAAGGAAGAAACTGAATGAACTAGAAATAAAATTTGGATTTATGTTTAAGAAAACATAAAAATGACTGGATGAAATAAGAGAGAAATCTGAGGAATGAATATGGAAATCACAATTTCAACAAGTTTAATAATGATGATGATGATAAAGAAGAAGAAGAAAACTCTCAGCGGAAAGCTTGACCTACAGAATGACTCATATAGGAGACAATGTCAGAGGCTGAAGACGAAGTAGAGGAAGTGGGTCACACATTCAAAGAAAATGGTAAGATGTTAAGTTTTTAAAAAAAATCACGAATGCAAAATTCAAGAACTCAGGAACATCATGAAAACATAAAAATCTACAAATTATGGGTGTAGAATAAGATTGAGTTTAGGTCAAAGACATGGGACTTATCTTCTATAAAATCATAAAACAGGGCTTCTCAACCTGTGGATTGCGACACCCATTGAGAAGTCAAATGGCATTTTTGGAGGGGAGCACATCAGATATTTACAATACTCTTCATTATAGTAACAAAATTACAGTTGCAAAGTAGCAGTGGAATAGTTTCTCTGTTTGGGGGTCAGCACAGCATGAGAAACTGTGTTAAAGGGTCATAGCATTAGGCAGATTGAGAACAACTCTCATAGGGGAAAGCTTCTCAAAGATGCCCACTCAGGTGCAAGAGGCTGCTATATGTGGAGCTTTGAGATGCATCACAAAAACCTCAGTTCATCCCAGGAGAAAACTGAGGACAGACCAAAGAAACCATTTCGGAGAAATCCAGCTAGAGGAACCAATGAAGGTTTCCCTGGGGTTAGAATAGAAGTATGAGTTAGGGGTTACTTATAGGGGCAGGAATGAATCAAAAGACAGTTACATTATGGAAAAGCTTGTCCCAACATGGCTAACCCACTAAAGTAGAGTCGCTACAGCTCTGCATATCAGGAACTTAACAGGCCTGAACATCCCTTCTGGCAGCTCACCTGGTCAAAACAGTAGCTGTTTACTGCTTATATAAGCCTGAGGAGAGGAGGGGTCCTCATTACAAGTTTTGGTTTCCTGATATATGTAAAATTCCTTTACTTCTTTTTTTTAAAAATGTATATTTATTTATTTAATATCCTGGCATCAGTTCTCCCTCCCTCTGCTCCTTCTGGTCTCTACCCTCCGTCCCCCACCTTTGTTCTTATCCCCCAATCCACTCCTCCATTTCTGCTTAGGAAAGGGCAGGTCTCTCATGAGCATCAACAAAATAGGGCGTATCAAGTTGTAGTAAGACTAAGCACCTCCCTATATATTAAGGCTGGGCAAGGCAATCCAATATGAAGAATAGGGTCCAAAAAGCCCATTCAAGAATCAGAGACAGCTTCTGTTCACACTGTTAGGAGACTCACAAGAAAATCAAGCTACACAATCCTAATATACATGCAGAGGGCCTAGGTTAGTTCTAGGCAGGCTCTCTGGTTGTTGATTCAGTCTCCATGAGCCCCTGTGAGCCCAGGTTAGTTGATTCTGTGAGGTTTTTTTTTTCTTGTGATATCCCTGACCCCTCTGGCTGCTATAATCCGTTCTCCCCTTCTTCTGAAGGATTCCCCAAATTCAGCCTAATGTTTGGTTGTAGGTCTGTATCTCTTTCCATCAGTTGTTGCACGAAGCCTGTCTGATGACAATTGGATTAGGCACCAATCCGGTCAAGGAGATGGCCAGTTCAGACTGTATAACTGTTATTGCGAGGCATCTTAGCAGCAGTTTTTTAACTGCTATTGGTGTAGATTCCTGGGAGATTTCTTGCACCAGGTTTTCTACTTTATGCAGAAATGCTCCCCCTTTCCACTAGACTCTTTTAGTACTCTCTCGATCTATATTCTCCTAAATCCATGAGTCAAGTTCCCATCCCGCACACCTTGAGTTAACTCATTAAATCTCTTCTATTTCCTTTTCTCAGGAAGATCTGTTCACTTAGTATCTCTGGGCCCGTGGATTGTAGCATAGGTATTGTTTATTTTACAATATCCAATGTATGACTGAATACATACCATGCTTGTCTTTCTTGGTCTGGGTTATCTCATTAGAATGATTTTTTTTCTAGTTTCTTTTACTTGCCTTTAAATTTCTTGGTGTCCTTGCTTTTAATAGCTGAGTAATATTCCACTGTGTAAATGTACCACATTGTCTTTATCCATTCTTCAGTTGAGGTACATCTAGGTTGTTTCCAGGTACAGGTTATAACAAATAAAATTACAATGAACACAGTTGAACAAGTGTCCTTGGGGTATGATTGAGCAGTCTTTGGGTATATGATCAAGAGTGGTATAGCTGGGTGTTGTAGTAGATTGGTTCCCAGTTTTCTGAAAAACTGCCAGTCTGACTTTCAGAGTGACTGTACAAGTTTGCACTCCCATCAGCACTGTGGGAATGTTTCCTTTGCTCGACATCCTCTCCAGCATTAACTGTTGCTTAGTCTTTGATCTTAGCCATTCTGACAGGTGTGAGATGGAATCTCAGAATCATTTAGATTTGCATTTCCCTGGTGGCGAAGGATGTTAAACATCTTAAGTGTTTCTCGGTCATTTGAGATTCCTCTGTTGAGGATTATCTGTTTAGATCTGTACCACATTTAAATTGGATATCTAGTTGATATCTAGTTTCTTGAGTTCTTTATATATTTTAGAAATAAGCCTTCTGTTGGATGTGGGGTTGGTGCAGATCTTTTTCCTTTCTATAGGGTGCCATTTTGTCCTATTGGAAGTGTTTTTTTGCCTTAGAGAAGCTTTTAAGTTTCATAAGGTCCCACTTATTAATTGTCAGTCTTAGTGCCTGTGCTACTGGTGTTCTATTCAGGAGGTTGCCTCCTGAGCCAATGCATTTGAGATTATTTCCCACTATCTTTTCTAGCAGGTTCAGTGTATCTGGATGTATGTTGAGGTATTTGATTCACTTGGAATTGCATTTTGTGCAGGATGACAGATCTGGATTTATTTGCATTCTACGTGTCTACATCAAGTTAGACTAGCACTATTTGTTGAATAAGCTTTCTTTTTTCCAGTTGTATATTTTTGGCTTCTTTGTCAAAAATCATGTACCCAATTTATGTCTAGGTCTTCAATTCGATTCCATTGTTCCACCTCTCTGATTTTAATTCCAATACCATGCAGGTTTTGTTGCCGTAGCAGAGCTTGAGATCAGGGATGGTAGTGCCTCCAGAAGTTCTTTTTTTGTACAGGATTATTTTAGCTTTCCTGGGGCTTTTTCATTCTTCCATATGGAATTGAGTATTGTTCTTTCAGGCTCTGTAATGGATTGTGTTGGGATTTTAATGGGAATTGCATTGAATCTGAAGATTGCTTTTGATAAGATGACTACTTTCACTGTGTCAGCATGCTTTACTTCTTGATTCTCATGTGTCTCCCCCATACCTCAGAGAAGTGATGCCTTAGTTTAGAAGAAAATGTTCTACAACAGAATCACCCAGAGCTTCAAATAGAAAGAACCAGAAAAAAAATCCCATACACCGTATTATAAGTAAAACACTAAATATACCAAAGGAAGAAATTAAGTCATCTCAGAAGAGTAAACCTTTACCCATCTTTGGGAGGCCCCTTCCCTGTCTTAGGCGGGTCCTCTTCTGTAGAAGTTGTCTGTCTATGGAGGAGTCTTCATTGTTTGTGCAGTATTTGCAACCAAACCTGGGGTACGTCTGAGTTACTGGCCAACAGGCTCAGAAGGACTTGCTAAGTGACCATATGCTGCATTCTCATGGATTGTCTGATCTTACATAGAATTCAGAGAAGAATGCTCATGACAACAGGCATTAAGATTGCCAGCAAGAGGGTCCCCAATCACCACTGGACCCAGCCTCCCATTTGGTCTATGGTATTCTACCAACCCTTTGGCTAAAACAGGGGGCACACAGGTATCGACAATCTGGTGTGCTAATTGTAACATTCCAAGGGCTATTCAAGTAACCATTGAGCTGTTTCACCACATAAGAGGCATTAGCAATATTAAGAGATGTCACACAAATGAAATGATAAAAGTGTGAACAAGATATTTGTTGTACAAGCCATAAGAAGTCCACCTGCTCCTACAATCGGGCAGTTTG